>CABHPH010141142.1:1440-48541 GCA_902168325.1 Peromyscus nudipes
TGGTCAAAGCTGTCAAGTTCTGCTGCTTGCTGGGGTCTGGAACATGGTCCCCTCATTCAATTACATCTTCACCAGCTTTCTGTCCTTCACTGCCTAAGCTTGGCTGTACTGAAACTTACTCTGTAGACCAGGCTGGTCTCAAACTCAGAGATCCACCAGCTTCTGCCTTCCCAGTGCTGAGATTAAAGGTATGTGCCAGCACATCTGACACTAAACTTTTTTTTAGTTCCTTTCCACAAGTTGGAAAACTAGCTGGGTGGGATCTTGCCCTGAGGTCACCATTCCCTTTATTCCATTTCTAATCCATTTATCTCCTTGAACACAGGATTTAGCTCTATTCCACTTCCTGGTGCTCATTTTCTCCTCAATTACATTTTGTAATTTACCCTGCTCAGCTTGCTCCTTTTCGTTATAAATCTTCATTAGCATTACCACTGAAAACCATATGATAGAGTCTATCGTAGGCTATTTTGAGATTTCCTCTGCCAACAGAATTAATTCAAAATTCTTCACTTTAGCCTCAGGCAGACTGTTGCAGAATATTTGTGCACTGTGAAGATGTGTCTTTGCCAAGGCACCTTCTGACTGGTTTAATAAAGAGCTCAATGACCAATAGCTAGGCAGGAGGTATAGGCTGGATTTCCAGGGAGAGAAAGGAGGAGGAGGAAGAATCTAGGGAGACACCAAGAGACACGGAAAGGAAACAGGAGATGCAAGATGTAAGAAAGGTAACACCACGTGACAATATACATTAATATAAATGGATTAATGTAAGTTATAAGAGCTAGTTAGGAACAAGCCTAAGCTATAGGCCAAGCTTTCATAATCAATAAGAAGTTTCCATGTTATTGTTTGTGAGCTGGCAGCCCAAAGAGAAACCCAATACAGCAGAGTCTTCAGACAAAAGCAAAAAGCAGCCACTTTCTTCACCAAAATACCACAATAAAGATCCTTAGGCATGCTAAAATTCTTCTCCTCTGAATCTTCTTGAGTGAGCCCCCAACAGTTCAAATAACTCTTAGCACCTCTGTCTTCCATACTCCTACTAGCAAAGCCCATTTAGCAGTGTTTAAAGCATTCCTCTGCTTTCCTCCAAACAAACACATCACAGTAATACCCGAATCCCTGGTACCAACTTCTGTCTTAGTCAGGATTTTTAATTGCTGTGAAGAGACACCATGACCATGGCAACTCTTATAAAGGACAACATTTAAGTGGTGGCTTACAGTTCAGAGGTTCAGTCCATTCTCATCATGAAGGGGAGCATGGCGGCATGCAGGCAGATGTGGTGCTGGAGAAGTAGCTGAGAGTCTTATATCTTGCAGGCCACAGGAAGTTGACTGACACACTGGGCAGTGTTCTGAACATAGGAAACCGCAAAGCCCACCCCCACTGTGACATACTTCCTCCAACAAGGCTATAGCCACTCCAATAAAGCCATACCTCCTAATAGTACCACTCCCTATGGGGCCAATTACATTCAAACTACCACAGCTACACAGAGAAACCCTGTCTCAACAAAACAAAAAAGAAGAGGAGGAGGAGGAGAAAGAAGAATCCATTCAGGACCTGGCGGTACACATCTTTAATCCCAGCACTCAGAAGGCAGAGACAATCAGACCTCCATGAGTTCAAGGCCAGCCTGATTTATATAGCAAGCTCCAGGCCAGCCAAGTTACATCATGAGACCATGTCTCACAAAAAATAAAATAAAAAAGAATCCATGAGCTCATGCTGACATTTTTAAAAATTTATAGAGACCATCTTAGTCTGTTCAGGTTTCTGTAACAAAATAGTATAGACTATGTGGTTTATAACAGCAGAAGTGTTCTCCCAGGGCACTGGCAGAGGTGCCAGTGAGGATATGCTTCCTGGTTTATAGAAGGTTGTCTTAGGTTTGGGGGTATAACTCAAAAAATGTAGAATATGCATTTAGCATGTATGAGGCCTTGAATTCAATCCCCAGTACTACCAAGAAAAGGGAAAAAACTAAGAACAAAGGAGAAAGTTGTCTTTTTATTGCATCTACATTTGGCTGAAGACTCAAGAGCTGAGGCTTCCTCCTCCCCAGTCCTAGGACTTTGGGTACATGAGGTTAGTGCTCTACCACTAAGCTACATCCCAAGCCTCCAAGAGCAGTGGTTCTCAACCTTCTTAAGGCTGGGACCCTTTAATACAGTTCATCATGTTGTGGTGGTGCCCAAGCATAACATTATTCGTTGCTACCTAATAACTGTAATTTTACTACTGTTATGAATCATAATGTTAATACGTTTTCTGATGGTCTTAGGTGACCCCTGTGAAAGGGTCGTCTGACCTCCAAGGGGTCCTAACCCACAGTTTGAGAACCACTGCTCTAGAGCCTTTGTTTAAAAAACAAACAAACGCCGGGCGGTGGTGGTGCACGCCTTTAATCCCAGCACTCGGGAGGCAGAGCCAGGCGGATCTCTGTGAGTTCGAGGCCAGCCTGGTCTACGGAGCGAGATCCAGGAAAGGCGCAAAGCTACACAGAGAAACCCTGTCTCGAAAAACCAAAAAAAACAAACTGTGTACCCCAGATTGGTCTCAAACTCCTGCTATTCCTGCCTCCGCTGCCTGAGTGCTGGGACTGTAGAGCACGCTGTTATATCTGGGACTGTAGAGCACGCCGTTATATCTGGGACTGTAGAGCACGCCGTTATATCTGGCTCTGGGGTCTTTTTTATTAATCCCATCTATGAGGACAGAGCCATCAAAGACCAAATCACTTGCTAGTCAATGGCAACTAGGATTTCAGCATACAAATTTTGAAGGCCGTAAACACATAGCCAGCATCATTCCACCTCTAGCTCCCTCAAATCCATGTCCTTCTCACATGCAAAGTTCATTCAGTATGTCCCAATATTTCCTAGTCTTAAGTCATTCCATTATCAACCCTAAAGTCCAGGAACCTGCCATGTAGATCAGGAATAGAATACTCCCATAACATGGGAGAGGCCCTGGGTCCAATCTCTAGCACTCAAAAAAGGAGGAAGAGGAAGGGAGGAAAGGGAGGAAGGAAGGAAAAAAAAGGCCAAAATCCAAAGTTTCTCATAATGTCATCAAAATCAGATGTGGCACATCCCTGTAAAGCCCAGTACTAGGAAAGCTAAAGAATTACTTCAAGCTCAAAGCCAGGCTGAACCATTTAAGGAGTACCAGGCTCAATCAGATGTGGATGAGATTCAAGGTACTATCCGTACAGAGGCAAAGTTCTTTCAAGCTATGAACTCATAAAAAAGTATATGCTTCCAAAATACAAATACAGAATGGGTATAGGATAGACATGTTCATTCCAAAGGGATAAATAGGAGAGAACAGAGTCTGGTGTGTGTGTGTGTGTGTGTGTGTGTGTGTGTGTGTGTGTGTGTGTGTGTTGTGCTGAGACATATATACAGAGAGAGTGGAAATGGGTCACATTAAGTCCAAACTACAAGGCAGAGCTCTTAAGGCTTGGTTGGATTCCTTTGGCTTTGTGTACTGCCTCCTAGACCCCCATAGCTTGGCAGAAGGTGCTACTGGGGTGCTTTGCTTGGGATCTATGTGACAGAGGCTCTCTCATGGGCTTCTCCCCTACTAAGCCTCTACTTCATGCCTTGAGACTCTTAAGTTGAAGCCACTCAGTGTTCCTGGTGGCTCTATCTGTCAACTTATAAATGAAGGTAGTCACATCCCCTCATCCAATGCCTCCTATATGCCTTCAGAAGTCAGACTGCTGACACCATCAAAGTTTCTGGTCTGTGCCCTCTGGGGGGAAAAAAGCCACTATGGCTTGTACTACAACTGAGCTCAGTACTGTAGGTGGAGTTTTTCTGTCCTGACCTCTTGCTCTCAAATAACCAACAAGGAGACTTAAGATTACTTAAAATGCTCGGCCAATAGCTCAGGCTTGTTATTAGCTAACTCTGACATTTAAATTAACCAATATTTCTTATCTATGCTTTGCCACGTGGCTTGGTACCTTTTCTCAATACCACATGCTCATCTTCCTTCTCCCTGTGTCTGTTGGCAATTCTGCTGACTCTTCCCTTCTTCTTCCCATCATTCTCAGTTTGGCTTTCCCACTTAACTTTATTCTGTTCAGCTATTGGCCAGTCAGCTTCCGCATTAAACCAATCACAGTGACAAATCTTAACAGTATACAAAAGGATTATTCCACAGCATTTCCCCCTTTTTGTCTAATTAAAAAGCAAAGTTTTAACTTTAACATAGTAAGATTATATACCACAAAAACAATTATTAAGTAAGAATTACAGTTACAGCCAAGTGGTGGTGGCACACACCTTTAATCCCAGCACTCAGGAAGCAGAGGCAGGCAGATCTCTGTGAGTTCAAGGCCAGCCTGTTCTATAGAGTGAGTTCCAAGACAGGCTCCAAAACTACACAGAGAAACTCTGTCTTGGAAAAAAAAAGAATTACAGTTACAATATCTAGTCTGTTTGTGTTTGGCAAAATTAGAGAAAATACTCTATTATCTATCTTTTTCTTGTGAGTCTAAAATTTTACACCTAATTTGCTTTCTATCATAACTAAGGAAGACTATAAGTTTAACTATTTAGTCTTTAACTCCATCAAAGACCCCATAAGATGAAATGTTACCTAATGATAGGGACATCAGACTTCCTGGTCAGTTTCCCAAAGTTCCTCTCTAACATTGGGGCATCCAGCTCTGGCCTACAAGCCTAGTATATCTGACAGACTTTTGTTGTATGATATTTTGATTGTGTTCTGAAAAATAAAGCTTGTCTAGAGTCAGAGGGCAGAGCTAGCCACTAGTTGACCATAGAGGGTTTGGAGGATTGAGGACAGATAGCATACAGGAGTAGCAGCAAGGCAGGGCTGAGAGAGGATCTTGGCTGGAGGAACTAAAGAGGTATGAAGTAACTGTGACTGCTCCCCTGCTTCCCTGATCTTTCAGGTTTTTACCTAGATATCTGACTCCTGGCTTTTTATTGATAAAGATTAGTTAATACTTCAGACTTTCCTGTGAAGCAGGGAATTCTGGGGGACTGTCCTACCTTGTCCTGGTAAAGTTTAGCAGCTGCCTGTCTTGCATCCTTGCTGGTCCAGTTTGGACAGCATGTTGTCAGCAGTTGAGGCAAGGGCGGTTCTTTGCCCACATGGCTAGCTTTTTTTTTAAGATTTATTTATTTATTATGTATACAGTGTTCTGTCTGCAGATATCCCTGCAGGCCAGAATTGAGCACCAGAGCTCATTACAGATGGTTGTGAGCCACCATGTGGTTGCTGGGAATTGAACTCAGGACCTTTGGAAGAACAAGCAGTGCTCTTAACCTCTGAGCCATCTCTCCAGCCCCAACATGGCTAGCTTTTGCCATAAAGAAAACAAACTCCATATGGAGTTTCTTCGATGCCTATCATCTTCTCTGAAGTAGATTGGTGCTGCCAGGAGCAGATGTGTCTCACTGTCATGAAAAGCCTTAGGTTATTAAACATATCAAATGCCATATTCTGTAGGTCTTTGAAGTGTTTGAAGATCATCTATCTATCTAAATATATCTGTGTATGACCTTGAAAACATACCTAACATGACTATAAGTTTGACTATTATAGATGACTATTAATCTGTATTTTTAATTATATATTACATTTTTAAATGAACTGAATAAACACAATACCCTAAAAAAGAACAAAAATATACATACAGTATAACAAAATTAACTTTAAATTTGTATCAGTAGCTGGGCAGT
Source organism: Peromyscus nudipes (assembly GCA_902168325.1). Taxonomy (NCBI): domain Eukaryota; kingdom Metazoa; phylum Chordata; class Mammalia; order Rodentia; family Cricetidae; genus Peromyscus; species Peromyscus nudipes. The sequence continues at coordinate 7,170 of CABHPH010141142.1, forward strand.
GGTGGCGCACACCTTTAATCCCAGCACTCAGGAGGCAGAGGCAGGCAGATCTGTGAGTTTGAGACCAGCCTGGGCTACAGAGTGAGATCCAGGAAAGGTGCCAAAGGTACACAGAAAAACCCTATCTCAAAAAAAAAGTTTGTATCAATAAACCAAAATCCACACCAATGTAAAATATTTAAGATTAATAGTTATTTTTATTAAAGTAGATTCAATAATCTACCCCTTTATCCTATCATTTCTATATCCCCCCTTTTCTTTTTCAGAACGAGATCCCTGAATCTAATCTCCTTTGTTCAGCTTTTTCCTGATCATTACCAATAACAACTTGTAACCAATCCTCCTTAAATGATAATAAATATCCATAACCCATTTTTTGGGAATGTGGACATGTTCTCTAGAGTACTTCCTGTTGATTTGGGGGCATTGGTAATCTTTGAGGGACCCTGAGAAATTTCAGGATTATGGTCAATTTCTGGCTGGAGTTGTCTGTGAGGCTGGATCCAAAGGTGATTGTTTTATGTTTGAGCAGGTAAAATACACATCATGTGTCTTGTAGTTCTTCTAGGTTTATTTCTTTATGTCTATCTATAGTCAGGATTTCAGGGGGTCTTCTGCAATCAAACCTGATTTTCCTTAACCCAGAATGAATCCATAGCCTCTCATTTCCTGTGAAAACAAAAGCTCTCTCCCCCAAAGTAACTCATATTTCTTATCTATGCTTTGCCACATGGCTTGGTACCTTTTCTCAATACAGCAAGCTCATCTTGTTTCTCCCCGCATCTGCTGGTGACTCCCCTGACTCCGTCTTTCTTCTTCCCATCATTCTCAGTTTGGCTTTCCCACCTAACTTTATCCTGTTCAGCTATTGGCCAGTCAACTTCTTCATTAAACCAATCACAGTGACAAATCTTCACAGTGTACCAAAGGATTATTCCACAGCACAATACCAGAGTGACTGTTTAGCATAGAGCACCAATGAGGCTCTGGGTTCAACCCACAGCACCAAAGACAACAACAGGTTCTTGACCTTCATCACCCAGCACTGAATGTCTGAGAGCAGACTCCAGGAATCTCATTTCAGCAGCTTCCATGGGAATGTCACCAACATTAAAACTTTGGGAACTGGTAACCCATAACCACTGAATGAGCTCAAATGTTATAGCATCATTGGAGAATTCAAATCAAGCATTCATGCAAACATGGAACACAACTACAGTTGGAGTTGCAAGAAGACACAAAAGAGACAGCTCTATTTTGAGTAATGTAGGTCCGTTGCCAGAGTGTCCTGGTATTTTATGTGGTTGTGTGATCAGCTCATGTCCATAGGAAAGGAGGGAAGAGAGGGAGAGAGGGAAGGAGCTCACTGTGTCAGCATGTAAGGCTTTTTATTATTATGCGATTGTTTGTAAGGGCTTTTCAAAAACTATATATTGGTATATTAATATTTGTGTATATAGTATATATTCACACATACATATGCACACTATTATATATGTTTATAAATAATATATGTTACACACACACACACACACACACACACACACACACACGCACACACTATTTCAAAATACCTGTAACTTAACATTATCCCTTTGTAACTAACATCATCATTCAAGAAATAGATCCCAGGGCTAGAGAGATGGCTCAGTGGTTAAGAACACTGGCTATTGCCGGGCGGTGGTGGCGGCACACGCCTTTAATCCCAGCACTCAGGAGGCAGAGGCAGGTGGATTTTTGTGAGTTTGAGGCCAGCCTGGTCTACAGAGCAAGATCCAGGAAAGGCGCAAAGCTACACAGAGAAACCCTGTCTCGAGAAAACAAAAAACAAAAAAACAAAATGGCTATTCTTCCTGGAGGTCCAGGTTCAATTCGCAGCACCTACATGGTATCTCACAGTTGTCTCTAACTCTAGTCCCAGGGGATCCCATACCCTCTTCTGGCCTTTGACACTTCAGGCACACATTGGTGCACAAACATACATACACACAAAATACTCATACATAAAATAAATGAATAAAAAATTTAAAAAGGAAAAAAAATATAGAGAAGAAAAGGGGAAAAGATTCCTGATTCCCAATACCAACCTACCTAACACTTGAGCCTTTCTAGTCTGTTTCTTACCTCCCTTCACAGGCAGTCTACTACCTTCAAGTCTGTAGGGACTGCCTTAGGTTTGTAGCAAGGGCTCCCTCTGTTGGCAATGCAGCAGCCAAACAGCAGTCATTTGATGCTCCCAGAGCAGTTTCTTTGAATCTTTACAGTCATTCTTGTTTTGTTTTTTAAGAAAACATAGCTAAGCGTGGAGGTACACGTTGGTAATCCAGAAGCTGAGGCAGGAGGATCAACATGGGTCTGAGGCCATTCGGGGCTACATGACGAGTTCCAATTCAGCCCAGACTACAAAGTATGAATTTCTCTATTAAAAATAAATAAGAATTTTGGTTTTACTTTTGAGACAGTCCTCACTGTGTTGCCCTGGCTGGCCTGGAACTCGCTATGTAGACCAGGCTGGCCTTAAACTCTCAGAGTTCTACCTGCCTCTGCCTCTGAGCCACTACTCCCAGCTCAAGAAATAATTTTTTAAAGAGAAAAATTACAATAACATAAAGTATCTGAATGAATAATTTATCTTTTAATTTTGAGTTGAGTCCAAAGAAATATTTTTATAATTTCAGCCCCCATGTTCAATGCCCCATTATTCCCATCTTTTTACCACAACAGATGTTGAAGAATCAGATGTGGTGACATAGACCTGTAACCTCAGTTTCTTAGGAAGTTGATGCAGGAGGATTCCAAGTTCAAGGCTTGTCTGAGCTATAAAGAGAGCTCAAGAGCCAGTCTGGGTAATTTAGCAAGACTCTTACTTTTTATTTTGAGATAGAGTTGGGTATATAGTTCAGTGGTAGAATGTGTGAGGGCCTAGATTCAAATGATCCTCAGCACTAAACAAATTTTTCAGTAAAAAAAAAAAAAAAAAAAAAAAACCCAGGTAGCTATATATTTATACTCCATAATAGAATTATTCAGATATCCATTTCCCATTGTGCCTACAGTCAGATAAATAAACTTTGTTGGCATTAGTTGGTCGTAATTATTCATTAAGAAAATAATTTTAATATTAATGTTTTGCATTATGTGCATGAGGTGTGTGTGTGTGCACACTCTCCATGGCATGCGTATGGAGTCAGAGAACACCCTTGGTGATGGTCCGCACTCTCTACTTTGGTTCCTCCTTGCTGTTTGTCCCTACACTGTGTACCATAGGGTAGCTGGCCCACACGTTTCAGGGGGCAGGGGTCTCCTGTCTCAGCCTCCCATCTTACTGTAGTAGTGCTTAGGATAATAGACAGGGGCCACCATGTCAGGCTTTTAGGACACCAGGCTTGCATAACAAGTGCCCTTACCCACTGAGTCATCTCCCTAGCCCAAGACTGTAATTATTCTACAGTTCCAAATCCCCTAGCCTGTGACAGCTTGGCTCCCAAGTACTGCAAATAAATACCAGGCAGAGACTTTCAAGAAAGCTTTGCCCTTGGACTGTCATCCAAAAAAGACCCTCTGGTACTTCTCTAACCTGCTCCACCTGAGAGGCAGGTGACTAAAACAGATCCTGTTGGGTCTGGGGTCGCAAAATAATGGGGGACAGACTACCAAAGTCTATTAAACCAGAAACAAACTTTATTCCAGAAAAAAAAAAGGAAGAAGAGAAATATATCACCACGGGACACAAAAGCTTATCAGCTAGCTGAGACCACAGCCAGAGTTGGATTTTGAGGCTGTGGCAACGGAGGCGAGTTCTGGCCCCATTTTTATAGTAATGGGAAAAGCATCAGGCATAGGGTGCGTGCGAGGAGTCATGTAGAAACATTTATTAAAAGTAAACTTTGGTTCGGGCAGTTGTTGGCTATAAGGGGCAAGGGGAGTTAAAAGTTAACCCCTAGCTGTTGACAGAGGAGCTGACTATAAGCAGAGAGCCATTGTTAGAAGTTAACCTTTAGAGCTGATGTCTGTCAGCTTTTTCCCCTCCTCAGGTTCACAATTTTGTATTTCTATATTCCTGGACCCTTCGATGCTAAATCCAAAAGCCTGTTAGTTTAGTGAAGGAGATGTTGACCTCTGAGATGTCTAAGTTGCTGAAGATAAAGTAAATGTAATTACAAAGTTACAACATGCCACAAAAGCAAAGGGAACTTTTAAATGTGATTGAGATCATTCAGGCAGACATCTTGAAGAAAGTACTGTTTGTCTCTAGTTAGTAAACTGTTGGAACACGATCCAGGAATAGAATTGTGTGAGGAGAATTCTGAACACTTGTGAGAAAACTCCAAGAAACAAGACAGGAGTCCTGTGACCTCAGCTTCCTCAAAAACACGGAATTGGTCTTGGAATGCGTTTTCCTGCTCCTCCAAGGTGTAGCAGATAGACGTGAGTGTCCTTCAGCTGTTGTTATTCATATGCCTCTGTGGGGAAAAAAAAAAAAAACATGGGTTTTTTTTTTTTGCCGTGTGCAGCTTGTCCTTGTGATTGTATACTTTATTCAACTTTATTCAGGAGATGCTTCTTAACTCTCAGGATATTAACTGTCTGATGCTCTGAATAAAGTTGGCTACTGTGTGAGACTTTAGTCCGTTTCACTTTTAGGCCCAGTCTCCCAGGTTCACACCTCCAACTAGATCTGTGAACAGTAAGGAGTTAGATTGTTTTCAAAGCAATACAAAAATTGATTGACTGAAAAGTCAGTTCATGCTTATCCTCACAGCTGGGGACGAATCTGAGTGGTAGAGCATGTGCTTAGCACACATGAAGCCGTGAGCTCAATTCCCAGCACCATAAAGAAAGAATACTTGTTCTCAAAGCCAAAACAAGTCTTTTGTTTGTTCAATCTCTTCAAGCTCTTCCCTTGGCTTTGAACTTTTTTTTGTTTTTTGTTTTTTGGGTTTTTTTTTTTTTTTTAGGATAAAGTACTGTCCCCATTCACTTCTTCAGACTCATAGGCATGGTTTCCCTATATAGCCATGAGGGCTGACAAACGTCTGCTGTGAAATGGGGCATTCTGTAATTCCTCTAACTGCCCCCAAAATAAAGAAATACAAAATACATACTACAAAGCTAGTGAGATAGCTTGGTTGGTAAAGGCACCTGCCACTAAGCCTGCTGATCTGACTTTGCTCCCCTGGGCCCGCATGGTAGAAAGAGATCTGAGTCCTGCAGAGGCCGCCCTCTGAACACCAAACATGCACTGTGGCACACATCCACTAAATAATAATTGTAATAAAATCATTTAAAATATCTTACAGTATAAGTTGCTCACATACCACCTAGTCAAAAAGAGAAGTTTAAAAATGGGCCTGGTCTCTGGGCATGTTGACACACACCTTTAATCCCAACACTTTGGAAGCAGAGGCCCAAGGATCTCTGTGGGTTCAAGGATAGCCTGGTCTACATAGTGAGTTCTAAGCCATCCAGAACTACACAGTGAGAGCCAGTTTCAAAAATTAAAAAATAAAAAAGGGGTCTGTCAGCTTTTTTTCCCCTTAGGTTTGCAATTTTGTATTTCTATATTCCTGGATCCTTCAATCCTAAACCCAAAAGCCTGCTGGTTTAGTGAAGGAGATGTTGACATCTGAGATGTCTAAGTCGCTAAAGATAAGATAAATGTAATTACAATGTTACAACATGCCACAAAAGCAAAGGGAACTTCTAAATGTGATTGAGATCATTCAGGCAGACATCTTGAAGAAAGTACTGTTTGTCTCTAGTTAGTAAATTGTTGGAACATGATCCAGGAATAGAATCGTGTGAGGAGAATTCTGAACACTTGTGAGAAAACTCCAAGAAAACAAGCTGTGACCTCAGCTTCTGGAGCGATTCTCAGTGGTTAAGAGCACTTTCTGTTCCTCCATGGACCCAAGTTCAGTTCCCATCACCATGTCAAGGGGGTCACAAGCACCTACAATTCCAGCTCTAGGGGAATCCAATGCCTCTGACCTCTGAAGGCACCTGCAAAGACACACACACACACACACACACACACACACACACACACACACGTTTTAAAATAAAATATTTTAGTCTACAGAGCGAGCTCCAGGACAGCCAGGCTGCACAGAGAAAAAGTATTTTTAAAACAGGCCTGGTAGTCCAGAACTATAACAGGCTGAGGCAGGAGGATTGAAAGCTCCAAGCCTTCCTGCTTAGGTGACAGAGTGGGTTCAAAGGTAACATTGGCAACATAGTAAGACCGGATCTCAGAACATAGATACAGATTAAACAAGCCAGGCATAGTGGTGTTTGCCTGCAATCCCAGAGATCAGGAAGCTAAGGAGGCAGGGGAATTACCACAAGTTTGAGGCCAGCCCTGTCACAAAATGCAACGAGTTATTTTAAAAACTTAAAAGGGGGATGTCCAAATAGCTCAGTAGGTAAAGTCACTTGCCACCAATCTGATGATCTGAATTCAATCCCCCAAACTCATGTTGGACGGAGAGAACCAACCCCCACAAGCTGTCCTGTGACTACACATGTGCACTGTAGCACACCCATCCCCCTGCCCCACACTAATAAATTTTTTAAAGGGTTGACGATAAAGCCTGATGGTAGAATGCTTGCCTAGAATGCTCAAAGCCCTCGGTACAATTCTAAGCGCCATAGAAAGAAAGAGGAGGAAGCAAGACAAGGAGGGTGTCTTCTTCTTTTTTTTTAAAAAGATTTATGTATTGATTATGTATACAGCGTTCTGTCTGCATGTATGCCTGCAGGCCAGGAAAGGGTGCCAGATCTCATTACGGATGACTGTGAGCCACCATGTGGGTGCTGGGAATTGAACTCAGGACCTCTGGAAGAACAGCTAATGCTCTTAACCGCTGAGCCATCTCTCCAACCCCAAAGGAGGGTGTAGCAGGAATCTTAAAAAGTTCTTATTAATAAAATCAAACCTGAGGCCAGTTATTGGGGTGAAATGCTGGAAGATTAGAGAGACAGAACAAGCCACAGCTTCCTCACCTGGCCAATTCCTCAGGTGGTCTTGTTTCCTCAGACTGGAAGCCTCTGTGTCCTCATATCCAAATGGCTCTCAGCTGAACTGTGCTGCTAGAAGCCTGAAAGCTTAACCAGCCAAATGCTTCTAGTTTCTGGTCCTCACGCCTTATATACCTTTCTGCTTTCTACCATCACTCCCTGGGATTAAAAGCTCACTTTCTGGGATCAAAGGTGTGAGTCACCATGCTTGGCTGTATCCTTGAACACATGGATTTCTGCCTCTGGAATGCTAGGATTAAAAGTGTGAGTGCCACCATTTTCTAGCCTTTGTATCTAGTGGCTGTTCTGTCTCTGACCCCAGATAAGTTTATTAGGGTACACAATATTTTGGGGAACATAATACCACCACAGGAGGGCATCTTATTTAGGGTTTTATTGCTCTGAAGAGACACCATGATAACAGCAACTCCTATAAAGGAAAATATTGCTGGGCAGTGATGGCGCATGCCTTTAATCTCAGCACTCGGGAGGCAGAGGCAGGCGGATCTTTGTGAGTTCAAGGCCAGTCTGGTCTACAGAGCGAGATCCAGGAAAGGCGCAAAACTACACAGAGAAACCCTGTCCCCAAAAACGGAAAAAAAAAAAAAAAAAAAAAAGAAAAGAAAAAAAAAGGAAAACATTTAATTGGGGCTGGGTTGCAGTTCAGAGGTTTAGTCCATTATCGTCATGGCAGGAAGCATGGTGGCATTCATGATGCTGGAGAGGCGGCTGAGAGTTCTACATTTGGATCCACAAGCAGCAGGAAGTGACTGTGACACACTGGCCAGGCTTGAGCTTCTGAGACTTCAAAGCCCACCGTCTAGTGACACACCTCCTCCAACAAAGTCACACCTCCTCCAACAAGGCCACATCTCCTCCAACAAGGCCACACCTACTCTAACAAGGCCACACCTCCTCCAACAAGGCCACACCTCCTAATGGTGCCACTCCTCACTCCTTATGGGGCCTATGGGGCCATTTTTATTCAAGCCATATTCCACTCCCTGGCCCCCATAGGCTTGTAGCCATACCATAATGCAAAACGCATTTAGTCCAACTTTAAAAAGTCTTCCTGTGTCCCGCCCATCCTGCAGCAGCTCAGACCCAAATAAACACACAGAGGCTTATATTAATTACAAACTGTATGGCCATGGCCTATGGCTCAGTCTTCTTGCTAGCTAGCTCTTATAACTAAACTCAGCCCATTTCTATTAATCTATATGTCACCATGTGTTCCATGGCTTTTCCTGTGTGCCATTACATGTTGCTCCCTGGACAGTGGGATGGTATCTCCCCTGCCTCTCTTTTCTCCTTTCACTATCTCCCTTGGATTTTCCCACCTGGCTCCATCCTGCCCTGCCATAGGCCAAATGGCTTTAGTTATCAACCAATCAGAGCAACACATATTCACAGCATACAGAAAGACATCCCACAGCACCCCATAGTCTATAACAGTCTCAAACTTGTTTAAAAGTCTAAAGTTCAAAGTCTCTTCTGTGACTTATGCAATCTCTTAACTGTAATTCCCTTTAAAATCAAAATGAAAAAGCATATTACATACTTCCAACATACAATGGCACAGGATATACATTGCCATTCCAAAAGGGAGGAAAGGGAACATAGTGAGGAAACACTGGACCAAAGCAAGACCGAAAACCAGCTGGGCAAACTCCAAACTCTGCATCTCCATGTCTGATGTCAAAGTGCTCTTCAGATCTCCAACTCCATTCAGCTTTGTTGACTGCAACACACTTCTTTCTCTTGGGCTGGTTCCACTTGCTAGTAGCAGCTCTCCTCAGCAGGTATCCCATGACCCTGGCATCTCTGACATTTTGTGTTCTCCAAGGCAGTCCAGGCTTCACTTTCACAGCTTCACACAATGGCCTCCATGCAGAGACACCCCTGACATATACCTGGATTCAGTGGCTTTCTTTATTCTCAAGGGAGATTCCACAGCCCCTTTCTTCTGTCCTTGAATCTAACAGAACCATGTGGCCAAAGCTGCCAAGTTGTACTGCTTACTGGGGCTGGAACATGGCCCCCTCATTCAAATACATTTTCAGAAGCTTTCTGTTTTCGATGGTTTCCTTCACTGCCTAAGCTTGGCTATCATGAAACTGGATCTTTAGACCTGCTTGGAACTTAGAGATCTGCTTGCCTCTGCCTCCCAAGTGCTAGGATTAAAGGCGTGCACCGTCACACCCAGCTCTAAGCTTTTCTTTAATTCTTTTCATGAGTTGGAAACTTAGCCTGGTGGAATCTTGCCCTAAGGTCACCACTCCCTTTATTCCATCTAACATCAGGCTTCTATTTGTTTATCTCCTTGAACACAGGATTTAGCTCCATCTCACTTTCTGGAAATCCGGAGCAGAAGGGAAAATGGAAGTTGAAGCATAGTCATCATATACATCTGTATTTCAAATTAGGATCCATTCTGTTGCAAGTCATAGAAAATGAATTCAAACTGGGTTAATCAATGAAAGAATCTTTTGGCAAATGTAATTGAAAGGCAAACACTGACATGAACTCCAGAACAGTTCAATCAGGGCATTTCTAGTGCTCCTCGGTTGTGCATCTCTGACCTCCTATATAAATATTGATTATACCCTTGGACGACCTTCCCAGAGGACACAAACTACCTGCTAACAGAATAGAGATCCACATACTTTCTTGTTTGCATGCCAGGGGATAAATCAGTATTTCTCAAAAACCAGTTGATAAAAGTCCCAAGCTTGGGGCTGGAGAAATGGCTCAGATGTTAAGAGTGAAGGTTGCTCTTGCAGAGAACTGGAATTCAGTTACCAACATTCATATCAGGTGGCTCACAACCATCTGCATGCAACTCCAGTTCCAGGTAATCCTCTTCTGGCCTCCAGCACCCACACCCACCTGCAAACACACACACACACACACACACACACACACACACACACACACACACACTCGGGTGTCTAGCACCCAAGAAGTTCAAAAAGGGTGTTGGATCGCCCTAGATCTGAAGTTACAGACAGCTGTGAGCTGCCGGGTGGGTCCTGAGAACTGAACCTTGGTCCTCAGAAAGAGGATCTCATGCTCTTAACTACAGAGCTCTCTCTCCAACCACCAGTTTGTGTGTTTTAAAAAAAAAAAAAAATTAGTAGCAGTAGTGGCACACACATGAAGGTCAGCAACAACTTATGAGGAGTCCATCCTCTCCTTCCCCCATGTGGGTCCCGGGATCAAACCCAGGCTGTTAGGTTCCAAGGCAGGTGTCTTTACTTGCCGAGCTATATGACCAGCTCTTTGATTGGTGGGGTTTTTTTCTTTTCTTTTTTAATACTACACAAAATGCAGGTGTGTGGATTCCATGGCTTTTTACTTACAGTGCCTGATGCAACAAAAATACAAAATACTGGTTAAGTGAGCACTGGTTCCCTCTGTGAGACGGCAGCTAGGGACCAGGGTCCACCTGGGGCATTTAACTGCCCTCCAAGCAATTAGTATTGGCCATTTTGTTTTTTTGTTTTTTTTTTTTTAAATTAGTCTTTTTTAAGAGAGGGTTGCAGCCTGGAATTCACTCCATAGATCACCTGGTCTCAAACTCACAGAGATCTGCCTGCTCCTTCACTGGAGTATTGAGATTAAAGGCCTGCCCCATATGCCTGCCAGCTTTACCTCTTAATATGCCATCAAGGCAACTTTTTTTAATACTAGAAAAAAAGTCTAAATAAAAGCTATTATTTGTACACTTTTATACAAAATATAATTCTCCAAGTAGAAATAAAAATTAAACTTTGAGCCAGGTGTAGTAGTGTGGCATGTGCCTTTAATCCCAGCACTCGGGAGGCAGAGGCAGGCGGATCTTTGTGAGTTCGAGGCCAGCCTGGGCTATCAAGTGAATTCCAGGAAAGGCGCAAAGTTACACAGAGAAACCCTGTCTTGAAAAACCAAAATAAATAAATAAATAAATAAATAAATAAATAAATAAATAAATAAATAAATAAACTTTGTCTATTTACTACTGAATACACATAAGCGTTCAGTCTTTGTTATACTGAGAAATAGTGCTTTCGTGCTGGGAAAATACCACTTAGAAAACCAGCAGGACTGGGACAGTCACTGTCTTCAGCCCACGGGGCTCCAGTGGACACTTCCAAACCGGTAGTCACACAGATGGCCCTGGTTAAGCTCGGTGCCACAAAACAGAACAGAAAGAATATGAGAAAGGGGTTTGTTGGGAGGAGTGGGGAGTTGACAGAGGTAGGAGGGAGGTGGGGGTAAGAGTAACCAGATTCATTATGTAAATGTATGAGACTGTCAAAGAACATATTTAATAAAAGTTTTGCTGTTGTTTTTTTAAGGGCAGAGCATAAACTGGGCAGTGGTGACACACCTTTAATCCCAGCACTTGGGAGGCAAAGGCAGGAGGATCTCTGAGTTTCTTTCAAGGCCAGCCTGGTCTACAGAGCAAGTTCCAGAACAGCCAAGGCTACATAGAGAAATCTCATCTTGAAAAACCAAACGGAAAAAGGGAGGGAGGGTGTCAGGGCATGGAGGTACACGCCTGTAATCCCAGCAGGCTGGAGGCAGGAGGATCGGGAGTTCTAGGACAGCCAGAAACTAAACGGTAAGGATTTGTCTGGGGAAAACAAACTAACAAAAACCAGAAAACAAACGTAAAATAAAAAGAACCTTGTTCTGAGCCAAGCGTAGTGGTACACACCTGTAATTCCAGCACCAAGGAAACAGCAAGAATGTAATATTCTGACCCACCCCTTGGAAACCCACTCCTTGGGGCCGCCCTGCGTCCTGACATAAAAGCCTGATTTAAGGAAAAACCCCTCCGTTCCTCTCTCTTCTGCTCTCTTTCTCTCCATTCCCACGAGGTGTGCACCCTCGACCCCCCTCCTTCTCTTCCTCTCTCTTCTTTCCCTATCTTTCTCTTCATCTATTATAATAAACTCATTTCTGTGCGGATGCAGCACCTGGGTTGTGAATGACATGCCGCCACTGGCGGCTACATCTGCCCGGCATGTTTTCCCTCCTGCGTGGGATACCCTAGCCAGCCAGAGGTCCCCGCGTACAGCCTCATAACAAAGAGGACTGTCACAAGTTCGAGGCCAGCCTGGCTGGGGTAGATGTCAGGTTCTAGGTCCCTATCTCTCACAAACAGTAAAAAGCCAGATGTGGTGGTGCATGGCCATAATCCCAGCAGTTTTGAAGCAGAGGCAAGTTCTAGGCCAGCCTAATTTACACAGCAAGATCCAGGTCTGCAGATATGCACTACCATGCCTATTTCCTTTCTCTATTCTTTTGATTTTTCGAGACAGGGTTTCTCTGTGTAGTTTTGGTACCCATCCTGGATCTCGCTCTGTAGACCAGGCTGGCCTCGAACTCACAGAGATCAGCCTGACTCTGCCTTCCGAGTGCTGGGATTAAAGGCATGGGCCACCACCTCCGGTTCCTTCCTCTTTAAGCCTAGCGGCTAGAAGACAGGTTTAAATTTTAGCCAGCATGGGGAGGTGGGGAGGGGGAGGGTTTTTACCATGTACCTCTGGCTGTCCTGGAACTCACTATGTAGACCAGGCTGGCCTTAAATTCATAAAGATCCACCTGCCTCTGCCTCCTTAGTAGGGGGAATAAAACTCCTCTGTTCATAGCTTATATCCTTTTTTTTTTTTTTTTTTTTTTTTTTTTTTTTTTTTTTTTTTTTTTTTGGTTTTTCGAGACAGGGTTTCTCTGTGCAGCTTTGCGCCTTTCCTGGATCTGCTCCGTAGACCAGGCTGGCCTCGAACTTAGAAAGATCCGCCTGCCTCTGCCTCCTGAGTGCTGGGATTAAAGGCGTGGGCCACCATCCCCCGGCAAATGTATGTTTGCTTGTTTGTTTTTTCGAGACAGGGTTTCTCTGTGTAGCTTTGCGCCTTTCCTGGAACTTACTTGGTAGCCCAGGCTGGCCTCGAGCTCACAGAGATTCGCCTGCCTCTACCTCCCCAGTGCTGAGATTAAAGGCGTGTGCCACCACCGCCTGGCTCCTTTTTTTTTGTTTGTTTGTTTTTTTTAAAGATTTAGGAGGCTGGAAAAATGGCTCAATGGTTAAAAGCACTGGCTGCTCTTGCAGAGGACCTGAGTTTCCAGCACCCATATGATGGCTCACAACCATCTATAACTTCAATTCCTGGGGATCTGAAACTCTTGTGACTTCTGCAGACACTCGGCATACACTGGTAGGTGCACATACTACATACATGTAGGCAAAACACTCATGCACATTAATGACTAAATAAAAATTTAAAAACGTCTTTTTTTTTAAAGGAGAAAGTAGTGAGGTATAAGACAGGTATAACTATACCTACAATTTTTAGTTTTTGTTTTGTTTTTTGAGACAAGGTCTTAATCTACAACCCAGGCTGGCCTCCAATTTGAGTGCTGTAGTTGGTGTTTTTTGTTTTGTTTTGTTTTTTACTCTTTGGGGCCCACCACCCAGCTCCAAAATAAATACATGGAGACTTATTCTAATGAATGCCTGGCCTTAGCTTGGCTTGTTTCTAGCCAGCTTTTCTAACTTAAATTATCCCCTTTCTCTTTAACTATGTTTTGCCTCTGGGCTTTTTACCTTTCTTTATTTTACATATCTTTCTTTCCTTCTTACTCCATGGCTGGCTGTGTGGCTAGGTGGCTGGCCCCTGGTGTCCTCTCTCTCTCCTTTTCTTGCTCCTCTCTCTTCTTGTTCTTTAGCCTAGATTTCTCCTCCAATTTATTCTCTCTGCCTGCTAGCCCGGCCTATTTCTCTCTCCTGCCTAGCTATTGACCATTCAGCCATTAATAGATCAATTAGGCGTTTTAGGCAGACAAAGTAACCCAGCTTCACAGAGTTAAACAAATGCAACATAAAGGAATGCAACACATCTTTGCATCATTAAACAAATGTTCCACAGCATAAACAAATGTAACACATCTTAAACTAATATTCTACAACAGAGTGTTATTCCTTCCTCAGCTCCCCAAGTACTGGGATTACAGGCATGTGCCACCACACCCAGATAGGACTTTGGGATCAGCTGGGCTAAATCCTGCCTCTGTTCTTTCTTTTTATGCCTTTAGGTGAGATATTTAACTTCTCCCTTTCTTTGCTGGGAAAATGGAGCTCAAAATGCCACAGGAGGTGGTGGTGGGAGATTCAGTTCTATAGTGAATACAAAGCCCAGGCACTCTGACTCCTAACAGCTCAAAGAATGGTGGGAATGCATCCCCTAAAGAGCAGAAACAGCAACAGTACTGATGGAACCCTGGTATCTTAAGGTCAGGGAATGTTCCTAGCAACTACAGTAGGAAGACTCTGTAAGGGAGGGAAACAATGAGAATCAGCAGGAGCCACAGCACAAAGGATTAAACTGAGCCCTCACACTCTAGGTAATAGGCAATCGAAGACTTAGGTACACTTGTGGCTATAGATGGCCATTGTGAGCACCATGAAAAAGGCCAGGACAGCCGTGTGGGGCCATGCTAGCAAGTCATTGAACCTTATGGAAACTGACATCGGTTATACACTCAGGCTATAGCTACATAATGTCAGCCTTTCAGATGGAAATGGAAAACTTCAGCGGAACATCTGGTTGTTTAGTCTACCCGACATCAAAGCAGGGCTGTTCTGGGACTTTCAGATGTGACTTCTCATCTTCATCTAAGGGGCCTGGGAGACATAACCACTATGATTTTTGTCAGATTTAGGCTTGAGGGGTCTCTTTTTTTTCTTAATTATAAAAACATTTCTTCTGACAACATAAAAGAATTTTTTTTAAGAAAAGCAAAAATACTTTAACTTTATCTCTCTGACACAACTGGTTTTCCTTTTACATACTTTATAAGCAAATAAAGCTAACATTGCTAACGCACAGTGAACATGTGTTAGCATGTTAGTGTCCTTGCCACTGCGCCAATTGTTACATTTTCATTTTAAAGCAATGCACATTCTAAAATAATTACTGTATAATATCCCCGGCTGGAGATGCTAGAATCTAAGTTTAGCAATCTGGGTTTGTTGGGAAGTTTTGTACCTAATTTTTTTTTTTTAGTAAAATGAATAATGGGTTTTATTTATTGATATTTTCCTCCAAATGATTTCTTTGAACAGCCAATTAAGAATGAAAGCATTTTTATGACTCAGTAAAGATTTCTACATTCCAAAAGGGTTATACTAGTGTCTATTGACACCAACAATTGTACGACTTCACACAAAAGATTTTACCAGAACCTTCTTTTTTCTAGTACTGGTTCTAGATTGAACTGGGGGTCTCCCATGCTGGGCAAGCACTCTACCAGTGAGCTATATCCCAGCCCTCTTCATGTATTTGTTTATTGTTTGTTTGTTTGTTCAGAGAGGGATTTATTCTGCAGCCCAGACTGTCCTAGAACTCACTATGTAGCCAAAGTTAGCCTCAAACTCACAACATATGCTTGTCTCATCCTCCCAAGTACTAGGATTGAAGTTCACCACCATGCCCCATGTTCTATATTTCATTCATTCTGAGACATATACCAACATGCCCTGCCTTGTTTTAACTTAGTTTTGTGAGTTTTGTGTGTGTGTGTGTGTGTAGGTTTATATATATGAATTCAGTGCCCTCAGAGGTCAGAGGACATCAAACTCCTGGGACTGGAAGCTACAGGCTATTGGCAGCCACCAGACGTGAGTGCTGGGATCAGAACTCTAGTCCTCTTTAAGATCATGTGCTCTTAACAGCTGAGCCATCTCTTCAGCCCCAGAAATCAGCTTTTATCATAAGTATTATTACATGTGAAAATGTTACTTTGATATTTCTTTATGTTTAATTTTTAAAATTTTATTTATTTTACATATATGGATGTTTTGTCTACATGGATGTCTGTGCAGTACATGTATTCATGGTGCCTGCAGAAGCCGAAGAGGGCTTTCCATCCCTTGGAACTGAGTTTCAGATGTTTTGAGCCACCATATGGGTGCTGGGAATTGAACTCAGATCCACTGGAAAAGCAACCAGGGTTGAGCTATCTCTCCAATCCCTACTTTGATATATATAAACTTTATCAGATATTTTTTGAAACAAGTTATCAGGTTGGCCTCAAATTCTCTATGTAGCCCAGGCTGGCCTTGACCTCTCCTGCCTCAACCTACCGAGTGCTAGGATTGATTATACGTGAGTTCCATAACCTCCAGCTGAGAAAAAGTAAATCTTTACCCTTAAAATAATTTACATTACCTGAAGGCGAGAGAAATTAGCAATCAAGCAGTTACTAAACAGATGTCAACTACTCTAAAAGAAAAATATAATGGGAACTTGGTAGCAGAAAAGGGTGTGTCTGGCTTTTCCTTGAGATAGATCTGAAGTAGGTCTGCCCTAGAGGAAGCTAAGGTTAGCTCAGCCCCCCAAACAACACTAACAGAGTTTTCTAGGGAAGCTGATTTGATTTGAATGGTTTGAAGATGTCAGCAAGTTTCTTTTTTTCAGGTTTGGTTTGTTTTTGAAGCTAGAAAGCAAAACAAGACATATATGTGATATGGGATAAGTAAATGCAGTGGGTTCACAGCTTCATGAGGGCAAAGCCAACATGTGTGCATAGCCAAGACGTGGCAGAGATTGGTTTTCTGTAATAGGAAAGAGAACCGGGGAGTCATTTCCAAAGCAATGCTCTCCCTAACAAAGGAGGCACGGGGCTTTTATTCAGGGACCCTACAGATTCATACAGGGACCCTACAGATTCATATAGGGGTTAGCCCATTTCTAAGCTTGCTCTGTTTATGGTCACAGAGAGTAAAGTGATGGACGGGAATGCCTCTGAGTGTGCTCTCTATAAAGTTGCAGCTGTAAATAAAGGAAGGCCACTCTGAAGGTGCGTAAACATGGGAATTTGCTTAACGGCTAACGTAATTTGTCTTATCTTTTGTTCTGTTCTATTTGGGTCAGGCCCAGTTTTCTGGTCTTCCATGGACTTCTTTTGAAATTTATTTTCAGAGACAGGGTCTTGTCACGTTGCCCCAGCGGGCCTGGACTCCAGTGATCTTCCTGCCTCTGCCTCCAGAGTAGTTGGAACTACAGGTTCGTACCAAGACACCTGACCTGTGAACTTTAAAACGAATCCATCTTTAAAAGCAAAGCTGGGAGGGGTCTGGAGAGATGGATCACTCAGTGGTAAGAGCATTTGTTGCTCTTACGGAGGATCTCGGTTCAGTTCCCAACACCGATATGGTGGCTCACAACCACCTGTGACTCCAACTCCAGAGGATCTAGTGTCTCTCTGACCTTTGTGGGCATCTGCCTGCATGTGGTCCGTGTGTGTCTACATGCCGGCAAAAAAACTCATATACATTAAATAAATAAATCTAAAAAGAATTTTTAAACACATCTGGAGTCTAACTTTGATGTAGAAATAGTGGAATTGCCTAGAGAAGCCCCCATGTGATAAATATAAAGGCTATGAAAACACAAAAGGATTAAAACTTGTGATGTAAGTTTCTTCTACTGGCCTTGGTGTATCTGATTTTCTCTGTATCCTGGTTGGTTTTGTTTTTTTTGGGGGGGGGTTGTTTTGTTTTGTTTGCTTTTTTGTCAACTTGACCCAAGCTAGAGTTATCTGAGAAGACTCTCAGCTGAGAAAATGCCTCCACCACGGCGCCTGTAGTCAAATCCACAGGCATTTTCTTGCTTCATAACGGATGTGGGAGAACTCAACCCTCGGAGGGCGGCAGTACTCCTCCTGAGCAGGTGGGCCTGGGTGGCATAAGAAAGCAGACTGGGGGCTGGAGAGATGGCTCAGAGGATAAGAGCACTGACTGCTCTTTCAGAGGTCCTGAGTTCAAGTCCCACCAACCGCATGGTGGCTCACAAGCATCTGTAATGAGATCTGGTGCCCTCTTCTGGCCTGCAGTCATACATGCTGTATACATAATAAATAAATAAATCTTAAAAAGAAAGAAAGAAAGAAAGAAAGAAAGAAAGAAAGAAAGAAAGAAAGAAAGAAAGAGAGAAAGAAAGAGAGAAGAAAGAAAGACTGAGCAAGCCAGTAAACAGCATTCTTCTGCCAGATGCCTGCCCTGCTTGAGTTCCCGCCTTGGCTGCCCCTGATGGTAAGCTTCAACCTGTAAGCCAGAGACACTCTTTCTTCCCCGAGTCGCGTTTGGTCGTGGTGTTTCTTCACAGCAACGGAAAGCGAACGAAGATGCTTTGTGAGAACACTTAGTTGGAGGCAGGACTTCCAACGACGTCCCAGCTGATGAAAACCGAGCCCTTTGAGCCAGGCCTGTAATCCCAGAACTCAGGAGGCTGAAAGTTTAGAGGACTACAGACAGTTTAAGGCCACTCTGGGCTAACATAGTGAGTTCCAGGTCATCTTGGACAGCAGATTAAGATCTTGTCTTCAGGAGTAGTAAAGAGCCTTTATCCTAGCCTCTTCAAGCCAAACAACAGGCAATGTTTTATTTCTCAAATGATTTTGTCCTGAAGATTTTGGCAGTGCATATTCTGTGACGATTTAAAAAAGAAGAAAACCAACAGCAACAACAGACAACACAGCTCTCATCTCAAAAGGAATAAGAGAGAGTTTGTGGGGTTGCTTTCCTGGAATCAAATATGAGCGACCATACCCTGGTCACAGGAACACAGATTTAGGTTATATCAAATTCCTTGTTTCAATGTGGTAGCGGTTTCATGAGGTTTTTGTACTGGTAGAACAAAGTCATAACCCAAAACATTTCCAGTACATCAGTGGAAGGATGGGGTAGATATGTGAAAGCCAAGCCAGGACACATCTGCTGTAGACTCCAGATGCGGTCCAATAGCGTGCTAGCCAATGGCATTCCTTGCTTGTGGGTTGGTAGAAAATAGTGATCTGTGAACGCATCCCCAAAGGTTTTCTGTGGTAGTCAGAAGGATGTTAGCTCAGACACAGAGGCAGGCAATGAGAGGCTATTCAAGAGGTCAAACACAGCCCAAGGCAGATTGTGACTGGGCCCTAGACCTGCAACATTCCAACCTCTCCACAATCATTGAGTAACTTTAATCAGTTACTCAGCCTTGGAAGGTGTTCAGTGTCAGGTGCTACTTCTTCCCAGGAACTTTAATTGACACCTGAAAGCTCCACATTAAGGAGACAAAGGCAGGAAGATCAAAGGTTCCAGGCCAGCCTGGGACACACACAAAGACACTGTCCAGAAAATGCACTCTAGAAAATAGACATCGGCTATGAAAATAAGCATGATCCTGTGGTCCTTGGCTCACTGTCCCCAGCCTGGCTGTCACCATCCCTGGTACAGGCCTTCCTATCACGCCACTGTGGCAGAGTCCTAACTACCTTGTCTCTGCCTCCGACCTCTTCCACTGGATCAGTTTCCTCTTGCCACCAGATGGTCCTTTTCAGTATAGACATCTAACTGTGTCACTGCCTGATGAAAAACACAGAGAAAAAGAAAAGCGACTTCAATGGCTCCCCACTGCCACCGTGATCAAGTCCAAACTGTGTTCTCTAGCATTCAGGGTTCTCAGGTACCTGGCCCTGAACTGCATGTCGGCTCTCATCCTCTTGCCCTACCCCCCCCCAGCACATACTCACAAAATGTTCCCTAGGTTGATTCTAGCTTCTCTGAATGTTCTTAGAACACAGTGAACTTTCAGGTCATCAAACATTTGCATATGGGTTTTGTTCTGGTTTCCCCTGAAAAATGGCCTTTGGCCTACATTTTATTTTTGTTTTTCAACACAGGGTTTCTCTGTGTAGCCCTGGCTGTCCTGGAACTCACTCTGTAGACCAGGCTGCCCTCGAACTCAGAGATACCCCTGCCTCTGCCTCCCAAGGGCTGGGATTAAAAGTGTGCACAACCACCTCCCAGCTACAAATCTTTCTTACAGAACCAGTTTGAATGTCCCTGCTTATGCTTAAAAGCCATGATATCACCGGGTGGTGGTGGTGCACGCCTTTAATCCCAGCACTCGGGAGACAGAGCCAGGCTGATCTCGGTGAGTTCAAGGCCAGCCTAGTCTACAGAGCAAGCTCCAGGACAGGCACCAAAACTACACAGAGAAACCCTGTCTCAAAAAAATAAAAACAGAGACAAAAAACATGATATCTAGTCCAATGGGGTCCAATTTGTGGAGGTCCACAAAGGTGATCTGAGCTTGCTTTACCCAGCAGAACTGCATTAGAGGATTGCTTGACCATGTGTGTGGTTTCCAGGTGTTTGGAAGGGTCTGTACTTGGCTGTGCTGGGGGAGGTCTTTTGCTCCACCACTTGGCATTCCTTTAAAAAGTCCTTTAGAAGAGACAGAAGGGGCTGGTGGATAATGATCCAGGCCCTCCCAAGCTATCCTGTGTTTCTGTTTTTTTCTCTCCCTTCTGTCCTATCTAAATCTCTTATCCCTCTCTCCTCAAGAGTACCCTGGGGGAAAACGTGGGAGCTGGTCTCCCACATCAATTAAACCTTGCTAAAGGAGTCACCTCAAACAAATCACCCAAGCCCTTTATCTCCTCCTTTGAGGTTTGGTTTTGTCTGTTGTTTGGCCTTTTGGCAACAGAGCCTCAGGTAGCCCAGGCTGGCCTTGAACTTGCTAGTCATTAAGGATGACCTTGAACTCTGATCCTCCTGCCTTCACCTCCCAAAGAGCTAGAATTAGAGACCTGAACTACCTCAACCTGTTTCAGTCAGTGTTTTATAATGAGTTTGAAATATGAATCTAAGCTAAGAACGTAGAAGCAAAAGGGAAGGGACACCTGAGGAAGAGTAAACAGAGGTGACACCAGAGAGGGAACAGGAGCCAGGCTGTGGGCAGACTGGCATACATGGTCAAGTGTTTTCTGTTTTGTCTTTGACGGTGAGAAACACTGAATGCAAATGTACCAACCAAATCCTCAGTTTTCCCAGAAATCAAGATAGTTAAGAGACGGCTCAGCCGTTGAGAGCACAGGCTGCTTTTCTAGAGGACCCGGACTTAATTCCCAGAACCTACATGGCCGCCCACACCTGTCTGTAACTGGAGTTACAGGGGATCTGACTGTCAGCTCTGCAGCCACTGCACACACATGTGCACAGACACATATGTGCACAGACACACATGCAAGCAAAACACCCACGCACATGAAATAAAAATTTAAATCTTTTTAAAATGCAGGGTATAGTGGCGTACATCTTTGATCCCAGAACTTGAGAGGCAGAGACAGAGGAGTTCTAGGCCAGTCTGGTCTACATAAAGTGTTCCAAGACAGCCACAGCTAATATATATTATTTATTATATATATTAAATTTATATGTATATATTAATTTAAAGAACACAGTGTGTTTTATCTGTCTCCTTATTACCCTTCATTTTAAGCTGGAACTAACACTGCTGAGCTCTGATTCAGTGTCTGTCTGACATTGTTCTGAGTGTTTCATGTTTTATTATTTTATACCTCAACAGTATAAATCAGGCATTATTTTTCTTTTTTTTTAAATATCGAATGCTGTTTATTGAAGGAGGGAGGAGGTCTTAAATACTGGCTTACAGCACAACGGGAGAACTCCAGAGGGCAGAAGTTCACTACCAATGTTTTACAATCTTGCATCTAAGCTGTTAACACCCATGCAGGATACACAGACAAGGAACTTACTTCCCTTAAGCATTCAGGAGGGTGGAACCTGGCAGGGAATTAGCATAGGGAGGATATCAAGGTCAAAGTCCGCAAGCAAGGCAACAGTTACCCAAAACGGGGGCCAGGGCCCTACAGGTCCCCCTTTTACTAAAAAATGAGCTTCTGACCTAGGTTGCGTGGGGGACGTCAGCAGGTCACCTTACCCGTCATGGAGACGCCTGCCCAGGCCACACAGGCACTCTGTCTTAGGTTGGTGAGGGCCCCCCAGGAATTACCCATCTCTGAATACTCATTATCATACAGGCTCAATCATGTGTGAGCTGCAATGTTAACTGCTGCCAAAGATCTCAAAGTGGCACTGGGCTTGCAATCTGTGTGTTCGACACAGAAAAGACCAACAGAAGTCCTAAACCACCCATAGCCAGTAGGCTAAAGGCAACTGAGCCATTCCCTTCCTTAACGAGCCTTACTGCAAATTGGAGTCCTTGTAAGATGGTATCCCAAAAGCAAATGGAACTTGAGTTTATAAATTTATAATTTTCAAAGCCAATTGAAATGTATATAACTATTGAATTAAATTTATCATGCCCAATAGAATGAAAGATTAACTAACTGTGGTAGCTACTTTTGTTACCAGGGTCTCCATTGTGCTAGCTGTAGTAACCAATTATGAAATGGTAATCCCAGAAACAGTAGCAGCAGTGGCCGCCACTGCTATAACAGCAACAACAGCAGCAGCAATGTCAAATTCTCTTCTGGAGCATGTGGACATCCACTGGCATGGATACAACTCCAGGAACACGAACCGCCAAGGCCCATTTTTCTTGATCCCAGCATGACTTAAGCTGGCAGCTCTGCAAAAGAACAACTAAGAACCATAAAGAAAAAACAGGCAGCTCACAAGGAGCAGAACTAATGGTCTCATAATGGCTACATTCAGGCTCATGAATTTTAAGGTATCTTCAAAGGGGGCTAAATGAATTTTAGGAGGCCAATAAATGTTGCACAGAGCCACTCCTGAAAAGTAGGTACTACACCAGCTTGAAGAGGATTGTGAAAATGAAAAGGCTTAGCTGGCATGCTACTGTTAACAAATGGAAGTCAGTAACCTTCAGGGTTATCCTTAATCTCCAAGGTGTCTGGGTTACACGTTCTCAAACATACTTGAAAAAGCAGTTAACCATACATTACCTTCTGGAGAATCCAACCTCATGGCTACAGTTCCTAGGTTTACGTTAATGCTTGCCAAAGCTGACCATATTGGGCTCTCAATCCCCATTGGCATCAGAAGGGGAGAGTTTTTCACGCAGGCCCACTAGGTCTCTGCCTTTTTGGGCTTCAGCAGCAGCCACATATTTTTCTATATTTATTAAACTGATAAGAACATATACTCTGCTGGATCAGGCCAAAAGCTGAGAAGTGAAGTCTTCACATAGAGGAGGAACTGGATGTAAAGCTGAACTACATGACCCTGCTTCAAAACTGTGCATTTCAATGGACCCAGAAGCACATGCATGTGGGCTCAGTGCTTTGGGGACAGAGGCAGAGGAGTACTGTGAGTTTGAACCCAACCTTGGCTATAGATCGAGATCCTGTCTCAAACAAACAAACAAAAAAAAAGAATAATAAAATTGAGTTCTCAGTTATGTATAGTCCTGTCATCCAAGAAATGCCCAGATGCATTGAACTCCAAATCAGAGCTAGGAAGCCCCTCAAAGGTAGGTGCTATGGCTCACTCTGGAAGCAGAGGCTGAAGTGGGCTACATAATGAGTTATGGGCTAGCCTGGACTAGCTATACTGTGGTAGCCTATCTCAAAACCTAAAATAAGATGACCCACAGAGTTCACCAACTTCCCTGTACAGTATCCAATCTGGGGAAATAGTTCTAGAGCAGAAACAGACCCAGATATTTTAAATAATGAAGATTCTTAAGTCTGGTAGATAGATGTGCTCAGCCGGATTTCCAGTGATCGGCTCCTTTAATAACACTGGCCACTAAAGCCGAGAGCTTGAGAACAAGGGCTGTTCTTACATTATAGAGTTGTTTTCTGTTTTTGTTTTTGGTTTTTTGGTTTTTCGAGACAGGGTTTCTCTGCGTAGCTTTGCACCTTTCCTGGATCTCACTCTGTAGACCAGGCTAGCCTCGAACTCACAAAGATCCACCTGCCTCTGCCTCCCTAGTGCTGGGATTAAAGGTGTGCACCACCACCGCCCAGCTACATTATAGAGTTTAGAGGGTAGGGTCTCTGAGCTTGGAGGCGGGTCAGGAACCCAATGAACTAGGCTAGTCACTTCTGCTCATGAAGTCCACTGGGGACACAGGGAGTACTCTCTTACAGAGACCCACCAACAGCCCACTGCTCTCTCACATGCTATTCCCTCCAAAAAAGGCAAGATGTCATCTAGGGTCACTCAGTGTCATTATTTCATGGTATCTCCTTGCTGAGAGCCAGGGCAGAAATAAGTAGGCAGTTGATCCCCTCCCCTCCATATGTACAGTTTTAATAGGATCTGCAGCAGCAGAGTGCAGTGGTGTTCCCCGGCTCCCAGGAGTTACTGAGCTTGGACTGTCAGTTACTCATAACCACCCAGACTCAAGGGCAGGAGACAAACTCTAAGTGGTGGCCCATGCCTTTAATCTCAGCATTTGGGAGATGACGGCAAGAGGACCTACCATGAAAAGCTAGCCTCATCTCCATAGCAAATTAGAGGCCAAACATGGGACTGTCAAAAACAGAAAGAAAGAAGAAAAAAAAAAAGGAAGAAAATACACGGTCCCAACTTGCCCAACATCCAGCTATCTTTCCTGTGTCGCCACTTCCTCCCTCTACCCACACATTATCACATTATTTATGTCACTTTCACATGCAAACCTCACCCAGCTTCAGAGGGCCTGCCCAGCAAGACCCAGCCAGTTAGTTACAGCAGCAGACTCACAATGAAGGTCTTCAGTTCATCGTGTGGGCTAGGCTCCAGACATAGCCCCTAAAGTCGCACTTGGTGACTACTGTCCCTTTCAGCTAGAAGACTGAACTAAAGAAATTTATCTCTCTGTACACATTTGACTACAGTTCTGAAATAGAGGGAAGATAAAAGTAGTAA
This sequence comes from Peromyscus nudipes, assembly GCA_902168325.1. Taxonomy (NCBI): domain Eukaryota; kingdom Metazoa; phylum Chordata; class Mammalia; order Rodentia; family Cricetidae; genus Peromyscus; species Peromyscus nudipes. The sequence continues at coordinate 31,867 of CABHPH010141142.1, forward strand.
ACACTCCGGCTCAAGAGCATAGTGCTGCAGACATCCATTCAGGCAAAACACTCATACATGTAAAAATAAAAATGAACTCTTAAATAAAAATAAATAAGTAAATAAAACCATGTATGCACACAGAGACCACCCCTGAAAACCTTGCTGGTCCCTATTAACCTCCCCAGTCTTTCTCCTGCTCCTTTCGGAGCTCACAGGATCAACAGTGGATCACCGTGTTGATCTCAAGCTCTGCCACATGGAGTCACAGTTCCTGCCCTTTCTGCCTCATATGGAAGAGTGAACATCACTTGTTGGTAAAGAAATTGTCATCTCTACTGCTATACTAGTACATAAACAGTGTTCACTACCTTGGGGGGGGAAAAAGCATAGTGCTGGAAAAAAAAACTTTAACTGGTGGTGATAAGGAGTACTTGCTGCTCTTCCCAACACCCATGTGTGGCAGCTCACAACTGCCCTTAACTCCAGCTCCAGATGGTCTGACTAATGCCCTCTTCTGGCTCTGTGGACACCTGCCAACTCCTGACCTACACACATACACTCACACATAAATTTAAAAAAAAAAAATAAAGTGCATTAACACTCACCCAAATTTACTTAATCTAGAAACTGTGGTGCATACCTATAATCTCAGCACAAGGGAGAATGAGGCAGGAGGATTTCAGCAAGTTCAAAGGCGTTCTGACCTGCCTAGTGAGTTCTCTACTGATATCCTGCTTCAAACACAAATTTAGAAGACCAACAAGATGGCTCAGCAGACAAGGGTGCTTGCCTCCAAGCCTGATGACCTGAGTTCAATCCTCAGAACCCACATGGTAGGAAGAGCTCCTACAAGTTGTCCTCTGAAAACACACACACACACACACACACACACACACACACACACACACACACTGCTTTTTTGACTTAATTTTTTATTATTAAAAAAAAGTAGGAGTTGGGGAGTTAGTTTAGTGGTAGAGCTGGCCCGGAAGACACAAAGTCCTGGGTTTTGTCCTGAACACTGAAAAAAAAAAAAAAAAAAAAAAAAAAAAGAAACAAATTAAATGAATTTAAACAATGAAACAAGACATTCTGAAGTCTGGCCAGCTATGCTGGCTGGCTCTTTAATTACAGCTGCATTCTGCTCTCTAAGAATAAGCCTTTGTGACTGGATTCTGCTCTATGAGTCATCTACCATTCCCTTAAGAAACAGCCCGGTTTTTGTCACTCGGTACTTTCTTCAGTCTGTTCTGGCCGTGGTAGGTGGGGACCCAGAAGCCTCTTTGTTTTGTCTTGTGTCCGTGGGTTTCAGAGGGATCTAATGCACCCTTTTTCATAAATTGGGGAGTTCCTGTATATCAGTATACTCAACTCTGTTAGCTGGGGACAGGGGAACCCCATAAATGTCTTTCGCAGCCTTAATACTGGCCTTGTGAAGCTGATGTGGGACATACCCAGGTGATGCCATCTTGCTCAGCAGCAAGGGTCTCTGAGGCACATCAGACCTTGCATTCTTTTTCTTGCAAGTGGTTTTGAATGATCTATGAGACAGTGCCTTTACTTGTTTTGAGACTAGGTCTTACTCTATAGCCCAAGATGGTCTCAAACTTAGAGTGATGCTCATGTGTGGGTACCACAGGCATGAGTCACAGTCCTCAGCCTTGCCTTTAGTAATTCTAAGATCTTAGAAGGTTTTCTTTTGCTTAGTTGGTTTTTTTGTGTGTGCTTGTTTTTGAGACAGGGTGTTGAATAAAAAAAAAAAAAAAAGGAAAGGAAAGGACATGACCTAGGTATGGTGGAGGAGAAAGTTTATTGTAGCTTTATAAAGGGAGAGAAGAGTCAGAGGCAAGGACATCTGGGAGAGTCCAAAGTGGACCTGACCAGGCTGAGCAGACCACGTGGGGAGAGGAGGTGGGCGGGGAAGGAGGAGGCGAGAGGAGGGAACCAGGTGAAGTAACCTAGAGACCAAAGGTACAAAAAGGGGCAGGTAACCAAAACCTGGATTATATAGGGAAGAGCCTCTGGACTGGAGAGTTCACGGGAGAGGACGGGGTATGCTAGCCATACCCTGTAACAGGTAAGGGACTGGGGGATGCTGGGAGAACCTGGCAGCCAGGTCTACTTTGATATGTTAAGTAGGCACCTCAGCTATTTGTCCTGGGTTTGAAACTTAACCATCAGCCTTTTGTTGCTAATAAAAGAATGACAAGGAGTTTCTTAATCTTCTGTGACTACTTCCTTGCTGGCATTGGGGTGTCATTGTTAGGGAATCAAAAAGCTGAAATGAAGGCCAAGTTCAGGAAGAGCAGGCTGTTTCACTGGCTGTCTGTGCTCTGCAGGACCATCTGGGGCTAGTTGGAGCAGTTTGCAGTCTTTGATTGATTGGAAATCTGCTGGAACATGTATTAGGGACAGAAAGTAAAGTTAAAGAGTTTAGGGGAAAATTTTTTCTTAGGTGCACATTTGAAACTTTTAGCCCACGGTCCTGGTAGTTGGGGAAGGGGAGTCCCAAGACCAGGAAAAGGGAAAAGATTCCACCCTTGGGAATCGGCAGGTAGGAAACAGGCTGTTGATTGACAGTACTCATCTGGAGTCCATTTGACCTGTGAGAGATGGATCCAATTGATTCCCTGAAGCTTACAAGAATTTTTTTAAGTTTGTAAAAAGAGGTAAGTTGTAGGTATGTTAGCATTACCAGTTTGTAATCTGTACTGAAATCCACCCTGTAGAAAGAGCAGTAGACTCATTTGAATCATAGTAAAAGCTTGGGAACCTAAAAATGATTTTGGTTAAAAGCATTAACACTCTTTCCTCTATCCAGAGACTGGGTGTATATAGACTGGACAGGTGTTTTTAGCCCCAACGAGAGACATTTTAAAGTCTATACTTAGAATACAACCAAAGGAAATTTAAATTTTTGAGCTTGTGACTATGATAACAGTATCAATGCTTTACCAGAGCTAAATTAATAGCTTATCAGAACTCCATTGATTGTTAATATGCTGAATTTTTGAAGTCTTAGAATAACAATAGCATAGTGAGAAAAAGAAATCTGAAGTGGTTTTCGTTTTTTTTTTTATATACCTTAAGTCACTTTCTTATACCTTTAGAACTTACATAAACTTTAAACTTTTTTTATTCCAGTTATTATTTACTACGAGATACAGGTGGTTGATTACTGACAGTAGTCGTTGTAAAGCAAGTTCCTTTAAATGCATAGTAAAAAGTTACTTTGAAACCTGTTTTGTGAGTTTGTCTCTTTTTAGTCTGGTAGCAAGGTAAACTGTCTTTCTCAGCTGGAGGCCTAGAAAAGTGAGACTTGAGAATGGAGAAGGCATCTGGAGCCTTGGTTGCTGCTGTGGTTAAACAGACGGAGCTATCATTAGCTTAGTCATCAACAGCATCAGAGATCTGAGAAGGATAAATTTTACCTAAGTAAGCAGGAAGTATAGACCAAATAGCTCCTGAAACTATTAAAAATGACAGAGACTTAGCAGCTACCTGGACAATCACCCTAGGTTCCTCAATGGTTGTTGGGAGCAGAGGTCCCAGGGCAGCATCAATCTTTGGCCACTGGGCCCAACAGACTTCTTTGTGGAGGAGGAATTTGGGACTGGCCTACCTTGTCTAGGCACAGTATGACAATCAACTCCCCAGTGTCCTGCTTGTCCACAGTGTAGACAGGGTCCCTGCAGTTTTCACACAGTGGCCAGCTGTGCCACATTGAAAGCAGGCTCCAGGTGGAGTTCTGTGCTCCACCACCTTCTTTGAAGGAGATCCCAGCCATGTTGCCAGGAGCTGCTCTCTGTTATGGGAAGCTTGTGGGATTTTTGGTGTTCCGTTTTTGATTTTTGTTTTTTGAGACAGGGTTTTTTTGTGTATCCCTGGCTGTCCTGCAACTAGCTCTGTAGACCAGGCTGGCCTGGAACTCACAGAGATCCACTTGCCTCTTTCTTCTGAGTACTAGAATTAAAGGTGTGAGCCACCACGCCCAGCTTAAGCTATTTTATTATATATAATAATCCCTGGCTTTTTGAGACAGGGTTTCTCTGTGTAGCTTTGGAGCCTGTTCTGGAACTTGCTTCATAGACCAGGCTAGCCTCGAACTCACAGAGATCCACCTGCCTCAGCCTCATGAGTGCTGGGATTAAAGGCATGCACCGCCGCCACCGCCACCACCACCACCACCCAGTTATTGAACATTTTAAATGCTGTCCATATTCAGAAGATTTCTGAAGAGTTTGAGGACTATCAATCTATTCAGTATACCTGATTTAGTTACTTGATTTAGGCCTAACTTTGAAAACATATACAGGAGGCTAAATAAAGCTTATTCCTCTAATTAATTACATTAGTACTTAGTATGACTGCAAGTATAGTTCTGAACACATTAAAGAATTTGATCATTTATAAGGTGACTATTAACTTGCATGTCCTCTTTTACAGTTTACAATAAGTTAGTAGCTTTTACAAGATTAGGATTTTCCAGCTCTATCTGTTAGGATTAGCCTTAAAAATTTCAAACATATCGTATTTATCAAATATGTCTTATTTATCAAATATGTTCTTTCTGGCAGCTTAGTGTTGAACAATTAGCAAAGACATAAGTGCTTAATATAAACCTCTAAGTCAGCTTTTGTTCATCTGGATAGGCCTTTATAACCCTAAATTTTTATTGCTATATAGAGTATATTGTAAACCATTGTTGAATCACATATATAGTTTGCTGTAGCAAATATAACCTTAAATTGTTATGAACATACAAAAATCCATACTAACCCAAAATACTTTGGAGACTTGTTGCTTCCTTAGTCTAAAAAGACACACAGTGATAAACTAAGGGCTTGGTAGGACTGAGAAGTCTAGAATTGCTTTATGCCATGTAGTCATCTAAAGATGGTGAGATCAGGTGGCATGTACTCTTTAACCTTCGTTATGTTGTTGCTTACATCTTGATGAGGTCATCAGCCAAGATGGAGGCAAGTCACATGGTTGCTGTTAAAACATGTTTTCCTAGTAGATCTATTTTTTAAACAGGAGTTGAATCCAATTATGTATACAGTAAACCAGAGTAGAAACACATATATAGGATATTGTAGCAAATTAAAATTCCTATGTATACGGTTTAACTGTAAGCTTTTTGCTACAAGTTTTATACCAAATTTTGTTCCATATTTTATAGATTATTTAACCACATGCAAGATAAAGACTGTTTACACAATAGTCTTAAAAGATTTCTTGAGAGCAAAGCACAGAGAAACCATAGAGATAAAAGACTTAAGAATAGAAAGTTGTAAAAACTTAGAGATAAAAAGAATTCAGGACCATTGACTTGTGCAGTGGCAGAAGATGTCACAATCTGTGAGAACCTGGAACTCTTTAGCCAGCAAGCTACACTGAGGCCAATCTGTTTTTAGTAAGACAGCAAGGCTTTAAGAAAATCTCGGTTAAGAACAGATACTACATTTGATCTTAGCCTAAAGGCTCAAAAAACTAGACATCCAAATACCTAACAATCCAATTAAAAATTGGGCTACAGAGCTAAACAGAGAATTCTCAACAGAATAGTCTCAAATGGCCAAAAGACATTTAAGGAATTGCTCAACATCCTTAGTTATCAGGGAAATGCAAGTCAAAATGATTCAGATACTATCTTACACCTGTCAGAATGGCTAAGATCAAAAACACTGAAGACAGCTTATGTTGGAGAGGATGTGGAGCAAGGGGAACACTCCTACACTGTTGTCGGGAATGCAAATTTGTACAGCCACTTTGGAAATCAGTACGGCAGTTTCTCAGAAAATTGGGAATCAATCTACCTCAAGACCCAGCTATACCACTCTTGGGCATATACCCAAGGAATGCTCAATCATACCACAAGGACACATGCTCAACTATGTTCATAGCAGCATTATTCATAATAGCCAGAACCTGGAAACAACCTAGATGCCCCTCAACTGAAGAATGGATGTGTATATATACACAATGGAGTACTACTCAGCAGAGAAAAATAATGACTTCATGAAATTTGTAGGCAAATGGACGGAACTAGAAAATATCATCCTGAGTGAGGTAACCCAGATTCAGAAGGACAAAGATGGTATGCACTCACTCATAAGTGGATACTAGATATAAAGCAAAGGATAACCCACAGCTCCAGGGAGACTAGCTAGCAGGGAGGACCCTAGGAAGGACACATGGATTGCCCAGCGAAGGAGAAATAGATGAGATCTACATGAGCAAACTGGGGGTAAGGGGGGGAATGGAGGGCAAGGGGATGGGGGATGAGAACATAGAGAAATGGGAGGTTCGAGCTGGAACAGAGACAAAGTGGGAGAGCAAGGAAAGAGATACCATGACAAATGAAGACATCATGGGAATAGGGAAAAACAGGGTGCTAGGGAAGTTCCCAGGAATCCACAAGGATGACCCCACCTTAGACTACTGGTAATAGTCGAGAGGGTACCTGAACTGGCCTACTCTGGTGACCAGATGGCTGAATACTCTAACTGTCATCATAGAGCCCTCATCCAGGGACTGATGGAAGCAGATTCAGAGATCCACAGCCGGGTGCCAGGCCAAGCTCCAGGAGTCCAATCAAGAGAGAGGAGGAATTCTATGAGCAAGGGGCATCGAGACCATGATGGGAAAAAGCGCAGAGACAACTTAGCCAAACTAGTGGAAATACATGAACTGTGGACCAATAGTTGAGGAGCCCCCATGGGACTGGACTAGGCCCTCTGGATAGGCAAGGCAGTTGTTTAGCTTGAACTGTTTAGGGGGCCCCCAGGTAGTGGGATCCAGACCTGTCCCTAGTGCTAGAGCCGGCTTTTTGGAGCCTAGTCCCTATGGTGAGACACTTTACCGCAGCCTTGGTGCAGGGAGGAGGGGCTTGGACCTGCCTCAACTGAATGTGCCAGGCTCTGCTGACTCCCCATGGGAGACCTTGACTTGGAGGAGGTGGGAATAGGGGGTGGGTTGAGGGGGAAGGTTGGGGGGGAGGGAGGAGGGAGGACAGGGGAATCTGTGGTTGGTATGTAAAATGAATAGAAAATTTCTTAATAATAATAATAATAATAACAACAACAACAATAAAAGATTTTCTTTTAATTAAGTCCAAGGAAGGAATTGCATCAGAGAGAAAAGGAGGAAGGGTCATGAAAAGAACCCACTATAGGGAGGGTTAGGCAGCTAAGAGGCAGAGAACAGTGTAGTCATAAGAGACAAGGAAAAACAAGCAGGAACTTCATTGGAGGAAGGTTCCAGTATCGAAGAAGCCAGGAGGGCATAGAGAAGCTGGGGGACTTAGCAGGCGGCTCCTAGGGAGAGGTAAGAAAACTCACAACATACAGGCCCAGGAGGGCACAAGGAGAGACAGAGTAGGTGGCTCTGAGAGTAAGGGGTAAGAAAAGGGCTGCAGATCTAGGAGTATATATATAGTCAGCTCCTGGGGGAGTGAGGAAGTTCAGGAAGGAGCTGAGGAGGCATGCAGGAGCAGAGGGGGTAAGTGTCCTGGCAAAAAGAAAAAAAAAAAAAGAATTTCAATGTGAGGTGTCCCCAAGTGGACTGAAAGACTTGTCAGAGAGAAATATCCCAAATCACAAAGGAGGCTGAGGCAAGAGGATCGCCATGAATTTTGTAGCCCTGGCTGACCCGGGGACTTGCTAATGTCGATCAGGCTGGCCTTCAATGCACAGAAATCTGCCTGCATCTGCTTCCCACATGCTGGGATCAAAGGCATGCGTCACCTAACCCAGTTTTTGCCACATTTTGTTAGTCAAAAGCATAGAATCTGATCAGATTCAAGCAGAATGGCTAGTGGAAATAGCACGTGGTCTAGAAAGGTCGGTAGACATGGTCGATGCCGCCACCGTGTTACAAATACTGAGGGAGTACAGATGACTGAGAAGATATCTATTGAAAAAGAAATATCAGAGAGGGCTTCCCAGAGAATTGAGTTTTATCTTTTAAATTATTTCTTTTATTTTTTTTTTTTTGAGGTTATAAAATACATTATTTCTCCCTTCCCTTCCCTCCAAGTTTCAGCTTTTTTAACGGAGTTTTCTTTTAAAGACATATTTTTATTTTCATGTGCATAGTGTTTTTGCTTATATATATGTATGTGCATCATGTGGGTGCCTGTTCCCCTCAGAGGTCAGAAGAGCTATTAGATCCCCTGAAACCGGAGTCACAGGGAGTTGCGAGCCTCCATGTGGGTTCTGGGAGCCAAACTGTGAGGCAAAGCACTCAACTGATGAACTATCTCTTCATCTCCCAGGTTTGTTTGCTTGTTTCTTTCTTTCTTTTTAATTATATTTGTTTGTTGGTTTGTGTTTTTTGAGACAAGGTCTCACTATGTAGCCTTTGGCTGTCCTGGAACTCACTTTGTAGACCAGGCTGCTCCTCAAATTCACAGGGATCTGCCTGTCTCTGCCTCCCGAGTGCTGGGATTAAAGGTGTGCACTGCCACACTTGGCTTTTAATTGCATTTGCATTTGGTTTTTTGGGGGCGAGGGTGCAGGGGTGTATGTGTGAGCACACACATGCCAAGGCACATAGGTGGACATCTGAGGACAATTTGTACGTCGACCCCTCTGCCATATGGGTCTTAGGGGTCAAGCTCAGGTTATTAGGTTTGGCAGCATGAGCCATCTCACAAGCTCAAGAGCTGAGTTTGAAAGGGAGGAGAAACATGCTGGCAGTACAGATACAGTTCCAAGGCAGAGTGCTCACTAACATTTGTAAGGCCCTAGGTTCAATTCTCAGCAAAAACAAAGTTAAGAAAATCCCCTAGTTTAGGAGAACTTTCCAGATATGAGGAAGAAGTGCTGAGAGCCTGGTGTGTTTAGACACATGGAATTCTGGTGACTAGTGTGGAGGACAAATTCCTTAGAAATTATTTTCAAAAATTTTCCCAAGTCAGGGGTAAGGAAAAGTGATTGAGCCGGGCGGTGGTGGCCCACGCCTTTAATTCCAGCACTCAGGAGGCCAGAGCCAGGTGGATCTCTGTGAGTTCAAGGCCATCCTGGTCTACAGAGTGAGATCCAGGACAGGCACCAAAACTACACAAAGAAACCCTGTCTCAGGGGGAAAAAAATATGTTTGCCGGGCGGTGGTGGCACACGCCTTTAATCCCAGCACTCGGGAGGCAGAGGCAGGTGGATCTCTGTGAGTTTGAGGCCAGCCTGGGCTACAGAGTGGGTTCTAGGAAAGGCACAAAGCTACACAGAGAAACCCTGTCTCTAAAAAAAAAAAAAAAAAAAAAAAAAAAAAAAAAAAAGGTGTGATTGAAAAAAAGAAATCTCATTTCTACTTAGTGATTCTTTTTCGTTTTTAGTGGTACTGTTTGGTTTGGTTTTGTCTCTTGTAGCTCAGGCTAGCCTTAAACTCCTTACATAACCCAGGATGATGTGAATCCCTCATCCCCCTGCTTCCACCTCCCAAGTGCTCATTACACCCAAGGCTAACCCTGTTGTTGATTCTAAGAGTTGTGGCCCCAAAGCTTCCCTTTTCATCCATGCTCTCCCCATTTTGAAGTGTGTGTGTGTGTGTGTGTGTGTGTGTATGTGTGTGTGTGTGGTTTGTCTATTGGGTGTGTAAGTGCCCCACAGTCCATTTGTGGAAGCCATAGAAAAACTTGTATAAATTGCTTCTCTCCCTTCGTTAAATCCTGACAGTAGGATTAGAGGAAGATAAGGTCATGAACTGTCCTGAGTGTGTATCAACACCCACAGCACGATCAACAAGATGAGCAAGACGAGAAAATGGGCTGTGTATGACAGACATTAGTCATATCTTTTCATACGGTTCTGTGAAGGCAACATGTTCAATTTGAGCCCAGGGCTGCTGGAGAAAAACACTTGTGGCAGCTAAGGGGTTAGACCCCAACACACTAATGAGTGGCCTGCCCCATTACCCACGGTAGGACCTCTGCCATATTCTGCGACGCCCTTGTGGAAACTAGAACAGTGTGCACCACATGGGCAGATTCTGCCCTCTGGGCAATTTCAGGGGTTTGGAGAGGAACTTCTGAACTGCAGCTGCCTCTCTTTCCCTGGGTCGGCGGGCACCTTTACAATACATATAAACTGTGCAGCTCGGCCTGCTGGCGTGCCGCATTGTTAGTGTTCCATTAATAAACTCAGAACAGAACCTGTGGACACAGGCAGAGAGGCTATTTTCCATTTCTTCTCCCCACATCCTGTCTTTCTAATGTGTTTTGTTACTTACTGTTCAAACACTAAGCAAATCATTCTGCATCTTGAGCTTATTTCTCTGTCTAAAAGCTTCAAGGACCGTTGCTTCCCGTCTCGGCACACAGAGCCCCGTTTGTCAGGAACAAGTTTGGCAAACAAACATAATGTTCTATCCATACCTTCATCATGATTTTTAATGCTTTTGTCGTTGCACAACACATTTTGAAGCCGTAATCCTTGGGAGGAGGGCTCACGCTGCTGGCAATTCTCCTCCCTTTCAGATAAACCATTTTCATTTCACTCCATTACTTTGTTGACTATTCTCTGCAAGTTCTTACATCCCGGTCTCTGTGGGCAGATGTGTGTCCTTTCCTTCATGTTTCAATGAGAGGACACATATCATTTCCTTTTCTTAATTCTTTGAATAAGTACATCCTAATGCTGGAGAGGTGGCTTAGAGGTTAACTGGCTGCTCTTCCAGAAGACTCAGGTTCAATTCCCAGAACCCACATGGCAGCTCACAATAGTCTGTAACTCCAGTGCCAGGGGATCCACTTCCTATTCTAGCCTCTATGGGCACCAGGCACACAAGTGGTGCACAGATATATATTTGGGCAAACACCCAAATACATAAAACATAATAAAATTTAAATAAAATATCCCAAAATATTCTCATTTTGTTCACACATAAATTAATACAATTATCTATAGTTCTAACAGTGTTAGACACTCCTTGAGAGGCTGAAGACAAGAGTAGTGACTAAGTCAAAGCCCTTGTCCACAAATTGTAGAATTGTCGAGCCCAGTCCCAATGGACATACTCTTACACCTAAGGCTCAGGAACATTGTAGAAAAGCCAGAAGATCGGGGAATTTGCTGCAAGTCTATCTCTCCTAGGAATGTCTGAAGCTATACCCATAAAGTATCACCACCTGACTGCGTAAGCATGAGCTGAACCAGGACAACAATAATAGGCATTCCAAAGTGGATGGGGTGGGATGGGGAGCCCATGAGGTCTCAACCCTACACAAAGAGCTACAGGCAACTAAGGAATGCTGAGAGTGGGCGAAATAGGGAAGAACACGCCAATTAGTTATCCAATACCAAATGGTCAACCCTGAAAACATACATATGAGCAACATTATATGGACCAAGCAGGTTATATTCAGAAATATATGTGTATATACATAGATGCATGTAACAACAATTAATGAGAAAAAGAGGCCATGGATTAGGAAGAGAGCAAGGAGGGGTGTATGGGAGGGTTTGGAGGGAGGGAAGGGAAGGGAGAATTGCTGTTAATTATATTATAATTTCAACAATAAAAGAGAAAATCTTTCAGGGTCCATATTAATCTTTGTTGTTCCTGCAGTGCTGGGGACAGAACCTTAACCATGCCAGGCAAGTGTTCTACCATCAAGCTACACCCAAGTCTTCATTTTGAAGTGATTCTTGAGGAGATCACTCAAGTCTACAAGGCTTCCTCTCAGCTCTTCTCCTGGCTTTCTTGGGATTTGTCTTCCTCTGACATTTACTTTTCCCTTTCCCGTCTGCAGCTGCTCCTGTTCCCATCAACCCCCAGGCCAGTTGCTAAGAAACCTCTCCTGGGAGTTCAGCATCATCCTCATCCACATCCAGGTGAAATTGTCGGCCATCTCTACACAGCTTTGCAGACATTGCTACCTCCTCATCCTTGGTGAGCCCTCTGTAGCCCTGGATGAACATCTTGAGTGTCTTATTCCAGATACCATGCATTCATACCTCGGTGACATTACCCAACCAAGGGCAAAGTTCCAGATACAGTCACAGATGTCACAGTGTTTCCAGAATTGCACCAGTGTCTTTCCAGCACCCTCCTCCATTGCAGCAGTAGCCTGGGCAAGGGTCTTCCTTGAGCCCTGGGACTTTCTAAAAGCTATCATGACTCCTTGATCTCAGGGTTAGATCAAAGAGGTAGGTTGGATGGAGAAACAGCAGTTTGGTACTGAAATGAACATCACTTATAGGAGAATTTATTAGAATATTCTCAGGAATAAGCAAAAAGTGTGGTGTTTGTGTGTGTGTGTGTGTGTGTGTGTGTGTGTGTGTGTGTGTGTGTGTGCGATTTGAACTCAGGGTCTCATACCTGCTAACCCAATACTGAGCTATATCTCCAGCCCCCTTGTTTGAGGTAGGATCTTGTGTAGCCCAGGCTGTGTAGCTGAGGATGACCTTGAACTCTTATTGGTCCTGTCTCCACTTCCCAAAGTGTACAACACTACAACTGGCTTGGTTTTTTGTTGTTTTGTTTTGTTTTAAGGCAGGGAAGCAGAGTTTACTGAGGTAAAGAAGCAGTTCCCTAAGGCCAGAGAGTACCACAGGGAGCCAACCTAGAAGTGGGTTGCCCCAGACTTACTTATTTTTAGATGGGTTTTCAGAGCCTTGGCTATCCCTGTACTCACTCTCCTAGCACAGGCAAGACTTCAGTTTGTAATCCTCCTGCCTCAGCTGTTGAGTAGCTAGGATCACGGGGATGCTCCAACAGACCCAACTAATAATCAAGCTCTTGAAATATGTTATTTTTAACAACTGTCCTCCTTCTCACTAGCATAGCAATTCAGGACAACATCTCAGAAAAGCTGGGTGGAGGTTTCTTGTGGCTCCTGGTGCACTCGGGCATTGTGTATGTACCGATATGCTTGGAGACCCCGGGGTTTTCTCTAACCAGATCACACAGACTTTCAATTTGTAACTACAACACTGTTCCCAAGCAAGACTGCAATCCCATCCTTAAAAGCCTTGAGACTCAGCACTGACTCCGGTTTGTTTCTGGAATGGGAATGCCTCCCCATACTGAAGATTTGCTCTGGCAGGTGATTTCTTCCACAGTCAGCTCATGTGGAGCCACCCCCAAAATGACCCTGCTGTTTTCACATAGCCATTGGCTTTCTCTTGTTATTTTGTTTTTGCTGTTGTTTGGCTTTTGAGGGAACAAGATCTCACACTGTAGGCTTGCCTAGGACTTACTGTGTAGCCTAGGCTAGGCCAAAATTTGTCTTTTAAGTCAGTGTGGAAGCCCACAGAGGTTTCCTAGTGAAATCTGAGCTTGCTTTACCCAGCAGAGCTGTATAAGGGGATGGATTGACCGTGTGTGTGTGTGTGTGTGTGTGTGTGTGTGTGTGTGTGTGTGTGTGTGTGTGTTTACCAGATGATTGGAAGGGTTTGCACTTGGCTGTGCTGGGGGAGGTCTTTTGCTCCACCCCTTGTCATTCCTATAAAAAGCCCTTTAGAAGAGACAGAAGGGGTTGGTGGATTAGGATCCAGGCCCTCCCGAGCTATCCTGTGTTTCCATCTGTCTCTCTCCCCTCTATCCTTCTATCTAAACATTTCTCACTTCTCCCTCCTCCAGAGTGCCCTGGGGTAAAAGTGGGAATGGGTCTCCCACACCTCAGCCTCAGGAGCACTGAGATTGTAGGGTATGAACCAAAACATTTCCCTCAGGTTGTCTTGTTTTGAGACAGGGCTCATATAGCCCAGGGAGGCCTCAAATGCACTATGTATCACCTAATGCCTCCTAAGTGCCCCATCTGGCATCTGCTTTTCAAGGCAGAGTCCCACTGTGCTTCCCAGGCTGGTCTCCAACTTCTGAGCTCGAGTGATGCTCTCTCCCCGGCTTCCTAAGGTGGAGGGAGCTATAGGTGTCCACGGTGCCTGTCCAGTTTGAATGATTCTCCTAGTCTCTGTCGTCTCCCGTCTCCCTCCCCTTTCTTGGCAGTGCTAGGGATGGAACTTGGGACCTTGTTCATGCTAGGGAAGTGATTCGTCACTGACCTACTTTCCTAGCAAAAATAATGATTCACGATCTTCTCAGCTATCCAGAGACAGCAGTGAATCCAATATCACAGTCAGGCTAGGCTTTTCTTTCAGCATGGCAGGCTTCTTCCTTTGATTGTGTTGGGGAGCAAAGAGACCCCTGAGTGAGTGACTATAATGTTGACATGGGCACTGTGATGCCAAGGATACCAAAGCTTTGAACCCATGGGAAATAGGCAAAGCAGTTTCCCTACATGGAGCAGGCTCCTAAGGGATGGCAAAGCTTTCCTCCCAGGTTCCAGCGAGAGAAAGCGACCACTGTGTACAATAACTAAAAGCTGCAGCTTCCTCCTCCCTAGTGTTTCCAACCTGAAACTGCGCCTTCAGAGACCTCCTACCAAGATCAGCTCCCCCTACCCCTGTGCTGTACCTAATGGGCATGCTGAGGTTCCATGTGCCCTGTGGTAGTACGTACCCTCCATCAGTGGTAGCAGACCCCAACCTGATCTCAGCTTTCCTGTATATATGTGTATGTGGGTCTGTCCTTCCTTCCTTCCCTCAACCACCCCTAGAGCCAGGGATCTAGAACCCAAACCCAGTCACAGCAGTTGTGGTTGTGGTGTTGAAAAGGATTAATTTCAGGCCGGGCGGTGGTGGCGCACGCCTTTAATCCCAGCACTCGGGAGGCAGAGCCAGGTGGATCTCTGTGAGTTCGAGGCCAGCCTGGGCTACCAAGTGAGTTCCAGGAAAGGCGCAAAGCTACACAGAGAAACCCTGTCTCGAAAAAAGGATTAATTTCTGTGTCTAGACACCAATACTTGTCATTAGGAGTATTCATTTTTGTCTGGTAGCACATGCACGTAATCCCAGCTGTTCCAGAGGCTGAAGCAGGAGGATTGAAAATTCAAAGCCTGCCTGGCTTACATAACAAGTTTATGGTCAACCTGGGCAACTATTTTAAGAAACTGTCTTAAAATAAGCATTATTGTATTTTATTTTCCAGTCAGGTTTTCTCTGTGTAACAGTCCTGGCTGGCCTGGAACTCACTCTGTAGACCAGGCTGGCCTTGAACTCAGAGATCTACCTGCTTCTATCTCCTGAGTTCAAGGATCAACTACCACCACCTGGATAAAATAAACATAATTTTAAAAGTCTAGGGATGTAGCTCAATGTGGGGTGCTTGCCCAGCGTGCATAAGACCCTAGGTTCAACCCCTCGTTCTGCAAAGAAACAATTTTTTCTATAGCTAATCTAGGGCCTTTATGGTTTTTTTTTTTAAGTCCCATTGCCTTCAGTGAAGCAGATCTTTAAGTGAATTCCACCAATTTGTTCTTCTCCAAGATCACAGCCGTCCTGGCAGCTTTGCCGGAACAGGACTGACTTGATTGGTGAGCAATGGCTGTCTTTGACTTTTCCACCTTTGCAGTCCTTAGTCATGTCTTAAATGGTAGCCTTGCTATGTGTGCTAGGCTGGCCAGGATTTCCTAAGCCTGAGCAACTCTCCAGACTCTGCTTTCCCAATAGCTAGGACTAAAGGGGTGTGTCACGTGTGCGTGCCCAGCTTCTTAATCAGTTTACACTCATTTCTAGGTCAGTCAAATGATGGTTGGTAACATCTGGGATGGGTTTTGTGTGCTCAGGGGTCATTATGAACCCAAACTACAGGAGATTAAGAGTGAGAGAAAATGATGCAATCGAGAGATGTAGTAATCATGGAATCATGAGCTGTATGAAGCTGTAGCTGGGGTGGCACAGTACATCAGCCTGGGGGGTGTGTGTGTGTGTGTGTGCTATGACTTATGTGGAGGTCAGGAGATAACTTGTTGGATCTGGTTTCCTCCTTCTACCACATGGGCTCTGGGGGTCAGTTTTGGTAGCAGGCACCTCACTCGCGGAACTATCTCACAGGCCCACCTGTTTTGAATAAGAAAGATTCCAGGTCCGGTAGAGATAGATCGGAGGTGAGTCCTTAATAAAGATGACCACTGGAAGTGGGGGAAACTGGGATAGGAGACCCAAGCACAACCCACCTGTAAAACAAGGGAAGTCTTTGTCTTTATAGACTTTAGAGGGTAGTGGTCTCTGAGTTTAGAGGTGTTGTGGAGTAGTCTTTTTGTACACTGTGAAGATGTGTCACTGTGACTGGTGTCATAAAAAGCTGAACAGCCAATGGCTAGGCAGGAGGTGTAGCAGGGACTTCTGGACAGAGAGAGCTCTGGGAAGAGGAAAGGGGAGTCACCAGGCAGGCTGGGAAAGAAAAAGGATGGGCAAAATGAAGATGAGGTAGTGAGCACGTGGAAGAACGTAGGTTTAAAAATGTGGATTCATTTAAGTTATAAGAGCTAGTTAGAAACAAGCCTAAGCTAAAAAGTTCTTGTGAGCTGGCGGCCCGAAAAAGGATCATTTACATAGAGAGGTGAGGATCTCTGTTTAGCAGATGAGTGAAGGAAGTTTAGATGAGATAGAAGGCATTAATTTAGGGAACTAATCCTATTGCCCCACCTTACCTGGAGGCAATTACACATTGGGAGTTTAGCACTTTAGGGCAAGTATGAGGTAGTCTATAAGGCGTGGGCGATACCTAGATGGGGCAGCTTCTGTCCACATCGACAAGAACAGCAAAACTTCCTTTAATAGTAGAAATGCTTTCTTTCTTTCTTTTTCTTTCTTTCTTTCTTTCTTTCTTTCTTTCTTTCTTTCTTTCT
>CABHPH010141143.1:16794-32257 GCA_902168325.1 Peromyscus nudipes
CTCTCTCTCTCTCTCTCTCTCTCTCTCTCTCTCTCTCTCTCTTTTAGTTGAGCCATGGTACCACCTATCCATTATCTGATTTCAAGATGGAATATAATTAAATAAAGGTGGTCTAAACAGTTGGATCCCTTGATCCAGAAAATTGCATTGCTAGGAGCTCATTTTGGTGTTTTAAGACGGTCACCCCTGCCAACATTTCTGGGAAAGCCACCATCTGTGAATAGATACTCCAGAAGACAGGTGAGAGGAGCCAAATGGTACCTCTTTGAGCTTCACACGTGGAAGAGCTCCCAACTGGGCCCTCCAATCTAACGCAGAAGGCTTTCATTTTGTGAGCATTCAGCCCAGGGTTGTTAAGAATTTCGAAGGGGAAAAAATAAGTGGCATCAAATAAGGCCGCAGGAGTTAAAATTATCAAAGTGAGCGAAGGAGAGAGGGAGTGCAGGTAGAATCCAGATCTAGCTGCATATGCAAATTTATTTATTATCAACAGGCTCTAGAGAAAAAAGAGAAAAACAAAGACAATAACTACTTCAACTCTTCTGAAGTTCTCATGACTTGAGAGAACATCCTCAGATATCCTTTCTCTTTAGTGTTAATTATAAAAAGTCACTGGGACATGAACTCTCTGGGATTATTGGAATCCTATGTAACTGGAGCCTTTTCTCTGTCCCACCCCATCCCACAGCTGTTTCCAAATACTTACTCAGAGATTTATATGAATTATAAATGTTTTACTGATGGCTCAGGCTTATTACTAGCTAGCTTTTACATTTAAATTAGCCCTTATTTCTTTTCTTTTCTTTCTTTTTTTTTTTTTTCGAGACAGGGTTTCTCTGTGTAGTTTTGGTGCCTGTCCTGGATCTCACTCTGTAGACCAGGCTGGCCTTGAACTCTCAGAGATCCACCTGGCTCTGCCTCCCAAGTCCTGGGATTAAAGGCATGCACCAACACTACCCAGCTCCCATATTTCTTATCTATGATTTGCCATGTGGTTCATGACTTGTTACCTTATTTTTTTCATGCCTTGCTTCCTCAGCGACTGGCTGGCATCTCTTTCCACTCCGACCTTTATTATTAACAATGAGCATAATTCATAGCTTGAAAATTAATAGCATGGTCCAACAGCTTCACTTTTTTTCTTATTGTCTTCATCTGGATTAGAATTTGCATTAGAAGAGGACTCTTAGTCTAGCCCTCTACCCAACTATCTGGAAGACATAGCAGAGGGCATTTCTGTGGTCCTCGGTTAAAGCTGTAGTAGGCTTTAGGGTATCATGGCAAAATGGATGAGCAAGTCTAAAGATCAGTATGACTAATGGGTAATCAGCATTGTTAAAGTAACTTTGAAAACATTACAGAGTTCAGTGGGTGTTTTCCAAGACTGATGGGAAAATGTTTCATTGTTCTGAAGCCCTTTGTTATACCCTGCACCCAGAGGAAGAGGCATGTTTTGGTTTGAATGTGAACTGTCCCCTATAGGTTCATAATTCTGAATATTCTGTCCTCAGTGGGTACTGCTATTTGGGAAGGCTATTGAAACTTCAGGAAGTAGAGCGTCACTGGAGGACCTGTGTCACTGGAGGCCAGGAGCTTTATAGACCAGCCCCACTTTCTGTTCACTCTCTGTTTCCTGGGTGTAGATGCACAGTGATCAGCCAGCCTTCTGCCCCTGCCACCGTGCCTTCTAAGCCATGCTGACCATCAAGTCTTCCCAGCTCATCGTAAACTGTATCCCTCTGAAACTGTAAGCCAAGTAAACCCTTTCTCCATTAAATTGCTTTTGCTAGGGTATTTTATCAAAGCAATGAGAAAATGACTAAGACAGCTGAGCTCTTGCCCTGGAAGACAGCCCAGGGCTCTAACATTTGATCTTCAGGCTTCATGTATGGGTAGGTGCTCAGGTTTTCATGTGGCCTTAGTAGTGGTGAAATGTCTGCTGATCCTATCAACCCTTACCTATACTAAGGAATGGATCTGGGGCCTATGGGTTTAATATATCAGGTCCAGGTAACCACTCATTTTCACCAGTGGAAATCTTCCTTGTCAAGAAGCTGTCTATATTCTCCACAAACTACATTGCCTTGCAAGAGCAAGGAGACCCAGTGGAAGAGCCTGTTATACCTCTACCAGGAAAGAAGTTGATATTTCACTTGCAAAACTTGGGTTATTGTGTATGAAATAATGTATACCTCTAAAAGCTAGAGTCCCTTGGTATACAAGGTTTCTACACTGTGTGCTTGGGTATGGACCTACAGACACTGATCCAAACACTGTGGCTGTTGTCTAAAATCCTATTGTTCAAGACTCAGAGACCAGAAGGCAAACGAAGACTCCAGACAAATTGAAGAATCTGTGAGGTCCCTGTTAGTATCTGCTCTGATACTAAGAAGCAATGTCTTGCCCTCTTCTGAGGGGACTTCAAGTGAAATATTCAACTATCACGTTTTGTTAAATATACTACAGCTATAGGAAAATACTTTCAAACAAGGACTAAGGAGCTGGAGAGATAGCTCAGCAGTTAAGAGCACTTGGTACTCTGGTACAGGATTTGAATTCGGTTTCCAAAGCCCACATCAAGTGGCTCATGACCACCTTTACCTCCAGCTCCACAGACGTAAAACCTTCTTCTGGCATACACACACACACACACACACACACACACACACACACACACACACACGTGCAAGTAAAAAGTCATAATAATCAAATAAATCTTTAAAACCAAAGAATAAAAGTCAACACGTATTCATTATTTATGACTCAAGACAATTTTGTGCTCCATGTTTGGGCAGGAATGTAGATATCTGTTGTTCTCTGATTTGAAATGTGAGAAGGAACTGGGAGTTTCGGAAATATCTGCCATAATAAAGCCAAAAGAGGAAGGCAAATGCAAGACACCTTTTCAGTTAGCTGTATCTTAGCTCTGTTTAATGGGCATTCATACTTCTGAAGAACTTCACGAAAGGTATCAAGCAGCATGCTTCATTTGAGCAACTCTGATAAAAACAAAATATTTGACCCATGGAGAATGATTCCCTTTAAATGCCCTAACAACAGTGGGTACCATAATGAATTAATTGGCCAAGAATCCCTTGAGTTTGGCCAAGTCAGAAGATTCAGGGAAATGATTTATTGTCTTGAGGATATTGGATAAATAATTCTCAGTTTCTACACTATGTTCAAAAAGTAGAACTGAGGGCATTTAAAGCAATCAGCTCTTAGAAAAGAATCCTGGAGTATGCCAAACCTTTACTGACAGCTAGGTAGAGAAGAGCAGAGACTCAGGTTAGGAGCCTCCACTGAGGCCACCTCTACTGAGGAGCAAAATAATCCATTCTGCAGACCTCAGACTGTGACAATCGTCCTGGCAGATGACAGGTTCTGGACCAGATTGTATTCATCTCATATCAAGAATCAAGAAAACAGCATTTTTTTTCTGGAAAAATTAGGATCAACACAATGGAAGACACTTAACTCTGAATGGTACTAGTTTAATAAACAGCAATTGCCTAATACTAAGTCACCAGCTTTCATGAGCAGAGAGCTTCCTTTCATGGTTTGACCCAGAAAATGGCATTCAGCAGTGACATCATAAGCTTGCCACTGTCACTATGGCAATGGGAAGTGGAGCCCCTGAGGTACTGAACAGCTGACCCTGTTTTCTTTCAACTCAGGAATTATGGTTAGGATTGATGCACCTGAATTTGAAGTCCTGGGGAGTCTTGAGGTTTTCACAGGAGGAGGAATCCTAGAGGTAGAAAAAAAACCCCAACATTTTTGACAAAAAGATATGGGGCTTGTACCATTAGTTAGAAGAATGAAAAGGACATCATTCATCTTGAAGCTGAAAGTGCCGTGGTAGAATACATTAGCCACAGTGTTACTTAAATGTTGATTCTTCAAGTAGAATTTCAGTAGCTGCAAAGTAGGAAGCCTGTTCATTCATCATCATCTGAGACATACTGCAGCTCTTTCTGGTTGGGAGCTTTATCATGTAACTATAGAGCCATCTCTTCAGCTACACACTGCAGGGCTTTAAAGCAGGTAGCATCAAACTTTTTCTAAAGAGGGACAGATAATTGTTTTACAGTCATTGTGAATCATATGGTCCTCATTACCGTCACTCAGATCTCTCTGTGTTGCAAAAGTTGGCATCAACAAGTAGGTATGACTGTGTCTCAATAATATTTTATTTATAAGAGCAGGTGGTAGGCCCCAGGATCATATTTGCTACTCTTGATATATAGAAGGTAGGGAAACTGTGTATTCAAGGCAAGATGCCCCTTATTTCAGATTCTCACTCTTCTTCTCATGTGGCTTTTCAATCAATCACAGTTTTCTTTTTATGAAAAAATGTTATTTCACATAAAGGAAAATTATATCTATAAGAGCTCTTGAGAATATTTCAAACCTACGAAAGTACTCCATGGGTGTATTTCTCTAGTAAATTAATTTATAGGATTTAAAATTTAAGATGCTTTACTTTATGAAGTCTTTTGACCAGTCTTTCCCAGGGAATTCTTTTTATCTTATGTACAGGGTCAAGTTCAACATTGATTTCAGCAAAAACTCATGCATTCCAAAGCTCAAATATAATTTAGGCTGTAATTCCAATTGATATAAGTTGACTTAAATCTCTAAGGCCAATGTAATAACTCATAAAGTTCAGAGGAATAAGGGAAATGGAGCCTTCAAACTTACTGTGATTAACCTTCAACATACAGAGGAAAAGAGCATAATAAATGTGTAGCATTTGCTATGCTCCCTTGATGGTGAAATATAAAAAAAAAAAAAAAAGCAGAGCCCATCAACAGCAGAAGATTGTTCAGGAGCCTGCTCAATTGGATTAACGTCTCAACAAATCATTTTTGATGAATTCCATAATGATAGCAGTTATTGGCCTGCGTGTTGCAAAACATTGTACTGAAGAATTTGCTGTACACTGCATGCTTACTGGGAAGAATGAAGCTAATGTTTGGAAGGCATTCTCTCAACTATGGTGTTTAAACAAAGTGGTTTCCTTGTCACCTCGACAGTGACGAGGGGCATGGATTTACCTCTGTGCCTCCATAAGAGCATCTCATACAGAGGGACACATCACCCCATGAATTGCCAGAACTACAAGCTATCATGTGGTAGTTTGGTTATTGCGACAGACTTAAAGACTGACTCCTAATTCTTTCAGGCCTTTTCAGTGGAGGGTGGGGTGCTTCTGCGACACCCAGGTAGGGTGCTTCTCTTTCATGATATTTACTCTCAGTTGGATGGGACAGTTCTCAGAGTGCTCCTTTCTTTAGAAATTTCTGTTTCCATCTCTCTCTCTCTTATTAAGAATGCAGATTTGTTTTTGAAAATAATATTGTGGTGGTGGGTCAAGAATTCTTGATGAAAGTGTCATTGTAGGTATCTTGGGAAGGTATTAAAGGCATAGCTTTGAAGAATTCTGGGTATAGGTAACCAGTAAAGGGAGCTGGTTTATATTTCCAAGCTGATTAACTTCTTAGAGTCTGTGTGTCCTCGTTTATAAAATGGGAGAATAATAACCATGCTTCAGGCAGTAGAAATGAATGTGGCATGCATAACATATCAGATTCAGCACAGATGATCAGTAAACAGTATTTTACTATTAATTTACTCAAGTCAGTGATTTACACATTGCTAGATACAGTGAGTTAGCAAAGAAAGTAGAACTTCTAAGAAATGAACTAGAAAGAAGTATTTCACCTAAGGCATATTTAAAACCTGTTGGTTGATTTCATATAACCTGTACTCCCATACTCTAATGATTCTAAATAAGGATAGAGATTATTTTCTTAGCTATTTTAATTGGCATCACATGGTTGAAGAAACAAGAATTAGGTATAAGAATCCTTTGTATCAACTACCAGAGGATAAAGAGAAGAAATAATAGATATTTGCAATCTTAATTTCAATAAGCCAAACAGAAGGAGGAGTGCCAGGACACTCTGGGCTGCTCTGCCTCTTTGGGTGCAGGATAATTTGATACAGGCTCCCATTTCCAATAACAGAAGTTAGGGCTATGACTCAGCAAATTAGGAAGGCAACAGACTAAAATAAAAAGCTCTGTGTGCCCTTCTGCACATCCGATTGAAGGCTCCCTGTTTTATCTGGCCTCCTTATCATATTACTGCCCAGTTGCACTGGGTGTCCTGTTTCAGACCTAGGCTCACTTCCTGCCAGTGCTCTGACCACATACACCGTGTGCTCATGAGAGTATCAATGTCAAGGCGGTGGCAGATGGATGGAACCCTTTGTGGGGTGTGTCTCTCTTTTCATGTTCTTAGCAGCATGTGTTGTGTGCTCCTGCCAAGAATAACCACATACAGACTGAAGGGGGCAGGGGTTTAGTGTGACCTTGTTATGGCTCTTAGGTGCTCAGGCAGGGTATTCAACCACTTGTGTGTCTTCCATGCAAAGGTTATGGAGGAAGTCAATTATCTCTTGCAGATTTTCTCAAATCAAGTGTTTTTCCTTCTTGGAGTTAGACTTGAAATGAAACTAACTAAATAGAAATGTAAAGTCACACAATGTACTGGGGGATTGACTACCTGGGACCAAAGGAAGTCTCTTTCCAATTGGAATTCATTCAGGAAGTACACCAAATACATCATGCCCAGAACACATGTTGTTTTTTCTGTTTTGTTTTGTTTTGTTTTAGGCTGCGGACACACACATGCTGCAGAGACCAATGCAGAACCAAGCAAGAAGCAGCACCCTGAGAAGACTAAAGGAGTCCCATGCCTTCTTTGAACTCATTGTCAGTGCAGGGTTCAAAGGCAAGTGTCTTGGTCCATTCAGTGTACTATACCAAAGGACCACAGACTCTGTCACATGAAAACCGTAAATCTTTATTTCTGACATTCACAGAGGTTCCGAGGTCAAGGTGCCGACAGGTGTCTGGTGGGAGCTGGTTTCTGTTGTTGCTTGTTTCTTTGTTTTGTTTTTATTCATAGGGAGCATCTTCTAGCTGGGTCCTCCCATGGCAAAAGGGGCAAAGAGCCTCTCTCAAAGGTCTTTTAAAATCTTTTTCGTTAGTGCTTGACTCTGATGACCTAATCAAATCACCTCCCACAGGCACCACTTTTATCCCATCACCACACAACAAGGATGAAGGAAAGCCACACCCAGATCACCTGTAGGGTTTTGGAAGCCACCTGGAAACAGCACAGTCTAACTTGGTTTAGTTTAGTTTCATTTTACTCTTTTCTGTTATTTGCTGTATTTGCATTTTGGTTTAGACATGAGCAAATTTGTGCTATTTTAGGAAAGACTGAATCCCAAACGCAATATACAAAAGCAAGGAAGAGGAGAGCAGTGAGCATTGTCTTGGGAAAAGGCTTTTGAGGCAGGGAAGAAGAAGGCCTGGCTAATAGTCTGCTGTTTTCCATGGTGTAAATCCTCTGATCTTGGTACAGTTCAATCTACTAACCATATAACCACTAGTTCTCAAAACTTCTCAAATATTTAGCATTAGACTCCTCCTAACTAGCAAAGGTCTGGACAAGTTCATCTCTAAGTGACAAACTTTTATAAAGAAAAAATGGCTTATTTTACTTAAGTCTTTTTATTTCAGTTTTTGCACAATTTTGATCTATTTTATAAATAAAATATGAGGCTTGGGGTAGTGGTACACACCTTTAATCTCAGCACTCAGTAGCAGGCAGATCTCTGTGAGTTCCAGTCCAGCCTAACACAGGGAGTTGCAACATATTGATATCTTGTCTTGAAAGAGTTAACAAAATATATGCATACCATATTTTCTTTATCCTAATGATTTTTTCATTTATTTTGCAGCCATATTTTGTTTTCTTTTCACAAAATTTCTCAACATACAGTATACAGGGTTTGTTTTTGTTTTGATATAGAATCCCATGTAGCCAAGGCTGGCCTCAAACTCTTTGTGTTGATGAGGATGACTTTTAATTTCTTATCCTCCTGCCTCTACCTCCTAAATGCTGGAGTGCAGCTGGGAATTAGGATGTCAGTTTGTTGTTGCTGTTATTGCTGTTGCTGTTGTTGTTATCATCATCATCATTATTATTATTATTATTATTATTATTATTATTATTTTGGTGTGGTGCTGGGAATTGAACTCAGGGCTTTTTGTACAGCAGGCAAGAACTTTGCCAACTGAGCTACGTTCTCAGCCCAAAGACAGCTTTTTTTTATAAAGAAGAAATCACACAGGCTTTAGAGACAAACAGAAAAAGATCAAAATAGAGCTGAGGGGGGAGAACTGCACTTATCTGTGGGTTTAAGGATAAGTATTTGGGTTGTGGTTAATAATTCTGTTGGATTAATAAAGTGGCCATTGTAGGTTCTCCTCAAAGATGAATGACTTCACTAGCCCCACATAGCTGGTGAGGTTTCCAGGACCAGGCATGATTTCCCTCTGGTTGAGCAAGCCTTAAGTCCACTTAGAAACTTGTCTTTGTAACAGACAAAGATCATCACAGGAAACTGTAAGTGATCAAAATGCAAGTGATTGTGTGGTGCCTAGCCCTAACGGAGAGATCTCCAACACAACTCCCACGCCTAAGGCTCAGAAACTGTCCTTGATGAGGGGGTGGGGGAGATTGCAAATGACAGAGGGACAGGGAGGTTTCATCTCCTAGAAATGGCGGAGAAGTTACATCCAATCATGTTTCATCTTCATACTGCCAAAACAAGCACTGGCAGACATGCTCACATTGAAGGCAGGGAAATCTCATTGACTCTCAACGCTAGATGAAGAACTGAAGAACTACAGGCAACAAAGGAATACTGGGAGCAGGAGAAACAGCTAAAGGGAAGGGGACTATGAATTTGAGAGAGCAAGTAGGGTATATGGGAGGTTTGGATGAAGAAAAGGGAAAGGGGAAATGATAAACTTATATTTGAATTAAAAAATAAGAAATTATTTAAAATAATAAAATAAGGATTTTACACTCATCTGTGGTTATGCATGGGCACAATACCTAGCTTATTGAATCTTGTTATTGACTGTTTCACATTAGAGCTCCAGGGTGTAGCCTAGCCCTGCAACACTGGAAGGATTGAGTTCAGTCCCAAGCCATGAAAAAAAAGTTTGAATGTGTATATGATCCTAAAACCTTAGCACTTTTCTTTTTATTTCCAAGCCTTAGTTCGTGATTGGCCTGTTCCTGATAAATATACTAGCTTCACTCATTTAAAATTTCTATTTTTTGTTTGTTCCTCATGAGAAAGGAAGTGTAGAAATATATTATTATGTAAAGTAGCCTATCATCTATCATCAGGTGACCGTCATGAAGAGACTTCCATTTCTTAGAAAGCATTGTGCTGAACTTGAGTTTTCAAATGAATTGCTAAGCTGAGTGGTGAAGTTCACAGACTGACCATCATGAGGAGCCAAATGATACCGCTATGTTTTATAGTGAATTAGCATCTTTGGCTCTATGGTCCAGTACCTGACAGAAACAAGGAAAGACTGACTTCAGCTCATGACTTTGGAGGGGTTGCTCCATAGTGGAGGGAGGGAAAGCATGGCAGAGCACCCCAGACCATCATATGGGTGTGCATTGCTGAGGCTCTTTATATCACAGTGGACTTGTAAGCAGAATGCAGCAGGAACCTGGGGTCAGACATTACCTTCAAGATCCCACCCCAAGTAACTACTTCCCTTAGTTAAATTCTACCTCCTGAACATTCCCCGGGCTCCCAAACAGTGCCACCAGATGGGGAACAAGCCTTCAAAACATGCTGTGAGGAACATTTCAGATTCAAATCATAATACACAACTTATTTATTTAATTAGACTCAAAGAATGGTATCAGTAGTCGGATCTGGTGGAGTAATCCAGCCCCAATCCTTATTTATTCTGACGAAAACCCAAAACTTCAAGTAGGAATGGAGAATACAGGTAATTTGACTCCATAAACACATATAACATTAATAAGGGGGGCCAATTAATTCTTCTGGTGCCTTGCCAATAGATTCTTTTTGTTGAAATACATACTTATTTGCTCCAGTTAAATAAAAATAGGAAAACAAAAGTGCCTTACTAGGCAAGAAGGAATATTGGCTCCAGTAGTGGCTCAGGTCCAGTTGCCTACTCACATCTGTTCTTGGTTTTCGTTGTGCACAGATCTTCCAGCTGTGGCAACCTGGTCACCTAATGCCAGAACTAGTCTTGTGCTCCACATACGACTTACTTACTTCATGTTAAAGAAAACACAAACTTTCATCTCCTATGTTGGATGTGTGCACATGTCAACATTATCCTAATCAGATAACTAATGGCGCACGTAATTCAAATCCAGGAGATTTAATCCCTGAACATGCAATGTCAACCAAATTAAAAAAAAAAATAAGAAGCCTAACAACCATACCAAATGATATATGATTGTAAGAGTTACAACCATAAGTCACTTGATAGCCCTGCTATGCACCAGGATCTGCAGATTTTTAAACACAGCATACTATTAATCCTTGGAAGCCCATTTTTCCTGTCACTTTATCTCAGAAACCTGAATGACTAGTTACTGTAGACAACCTTGCAGCAGAACCTGGATTCAACTGTTTCCTTGTCTGATTCCAAATCTTAGCATCTTGCTATCAGCTATTTCAAAGAAATAGAATCAGAAGGTGCTCATGCATGGCATCAGAAACTGCAGTTCCCCAATCATTTCTGCAACAGGAATGAAAATAATAGAAATTAATTTAAAATTAATGTAGAAAGTGAGTTTTGAATCAGATTAGTCCAAACTCTCTAATGGTTAAGTAAAAAGGAAGTGAAAATGACGAAGAAATTCATCATTCTCAGATGCATATATATCATTGAGCATTTTTTTTTTAAATTGAGTTGCAGATTTTTGCAGGACAGTAGATTGTTCATCTGGAAGAATTCACCTTCTCCTGATCCCAAGTTTTCAATTGAATTCACAGTGCTCTGATTGGAAGAACATATTTCATTTCTATGGCAACCAGCATTTTCCCTGTCCCCTCCCTTTTGAAAATCCAAAGGGGCACCCTTTACCTCAGAATTAGAATATGCTGTGGAAACAGGTGGCTCTATTTTTAAAGCATGTTTCTCTCCACAAATAGCCTCTTGCCATTAGGTTAGAAGAAATATTATCCTCAATGTCTTTTTCCCTTGCCTCAAATTTTGTTCAAAATTATTGTTAACCCTCTATATCCACAAATTCCCCCTCTCTAGATTCAACCAACCATGGATAAAAATTATTTGGGAAAAATGTACCTGTACTGAACATAAGTGGACATTTTAATGTCATCTCCTCCTAGCTATATAGTCTATACTGTGCAAGCTGACTCTGTGCTATACAACAGCTGTTTGCACAGTATTTGTATTGTGTTTTGTATTATAAACAATCTGTAGGTGATTTAAGTTGTCCAGGAGGAAGGGCATGTTTATGTGCAAACACTTTGTTTTTTCATGAAGGCACTTGGGCAGCTATGGATTCTGGTGTCAGCACTGGTTCCTGGAGCCGTTCTCCTGTAGAAAACAAGGGGCAGCTGTGTCTGCCACTGAGACAATTACCTACTAGGCTAAAAGCTTGCCAGTAGAACCTGGGCTTAAGGCTGCCCGGTTTCTGGTCTGTGTTTTCCTTCAAGATAGAATGGAAAAAGTCCCTTAATGTTTTCGTTGGTTTTTATATATCTTGTGTAACAATCCATAGATGTCTATGGCTGATAGAGATGTCACATGCATTTTAAAAATAGCCAGTAGAAGAAAAATTCTACTTTATAAATAGAATTGAGTGTAGTCCTTTGCTGTCTTCAACTCTCAAAGAGTGTGGCAGACATAAGAACTGGCTTATCTAAGTATCAGGAGACTAGGAAATGCTCTCTGAGGTTGTAATGCCAACAAATGTCAGGCATGAGGAGGCCACAGATGTGGCTTTAAGCCATAGCTGTGACTGTAAGTTCAGCAAAGCAGCTCCCAGCCTTCCTGGATACCTAATAGCCAATCACCCACCATTCCTGTTAGTGACCACCCCATAGCTAGCTATTGATGGATGTTTGATGGTTCACTCATCTTTACCACCTTCTCCTTGACAACTATTAAGGGGATGCCGATTCACTGAGAAGGCACATGCATCCTCCTTAGCTCCTGTCTTAGTTGGGATTTCTGTTGCTGTGAAGAGACACCATGACCACAGCAACTCTTATAAAAGAGAACATTTAATTGAGGCTGGCTTACAGTTCAGAGGCTCAGCCCATTGTCATCATGGTGGAAAGCATGGCAGCATGCAGGCAGACATGGTGCTGGAGAGGTAGCTGAGAATTCTACATCTTGATCTGTAGGCAGCAGGAAGGGAGCACTGTGTGAGAATTCTACATTTTGATCTGCAGGCAACAGGAAGGAGGCACTGAGTACTGGGAATAGCTTGAGCATATATGAGACCTCAAAACCTGCCCGGCAGTGACACACTTCCTCCAACAAGGCCACACCTACTCCAGCAAGGCCACATCTCCTGATAGTGCTGCCACTCCCTATGGGCCAAGCATCCAAATCCATGAGTCTATGGTGCCCATACCTATTCGAACAACCACAGCTCCCTTGCCAGGCTGATACAATGGATGATCACTAATCTCACTGTTAGACCAAGTTACTTGATGTTGACTTTCAGAAGCTTGTTTGTCCTGTGTGAATTTCAGTGTCTTCTTTTGGAATTGTGGTTAAGAATGCCTTCAAGACACCTTGGTCTTATCTGCAAAGTGCCTGATACAAAACCTGGCTCTCTTTTCAATTTATTGTTTCCATTTTTAATGTTTATCTTGTAGGCCCTCCTCACCCTCATCATTATCATTTCTCTAAGCTCCCGTGTGATGTAATGGTCACAGAATTGTTCTCTACTGTCTTTCTTGAAGGAAGCCCTGAGTTTTTCATTATGGTCTTCAGCTCTGGGCTGCTTTGGTTTGCCAATTTTAGTTACCATCTTTTAGTGTGCCAGCAGTCGAGGCAGAAATGAAGTGTGAGTAGCAAGAATCATGGTTGGATTGAGAAAAGATGTGAGTTCAATTCCAGTTCTAAAAGACGTTCCAGTTGTAACATATGCCTCCCGGTACTGTAACTGATCAGTGGTAAACCAGGGCTCTCTCAGACCTTCTCCTTCTGCAAATTTAAAATAACAAGACTTTCTTTACAGTCAGTACAGAAAAATGACCAGATGAGGTACAAGGCAGCATCTGGCCTGGTGCCTAACAGACATCCATCCCACTTTCTTTCTCTGTAGTGGAGACGCCATCACTACTTCTGTGTACCCAGTACATTGCTTTTGCAGCGACTTGGATACTTGTGATTGCAAAACAAACCACCTCAAGGATTCAAGGCAATAACCAGGTACTTCTTTCACAAATAACCTGTACTCTCAGTGGGGCTCAGTACGAGCTCATTGTGACTTCACGAGTGGCTGCCAGCTGGGCATGGTAGCTTGACAGGAGGTCAGAAGAGCCACTCCCAAGATGGTGGACCAAATTAAAAGTTTGGTGCTGGTATTGATTGGGCACTCAACCATAGCCAGGAAGCAAGAGACCTGGTTTCTTTTCCACGTAGGCCTCTCTGTAGCTTGCCCAGACTCCCTGAAAGCATAGTGGGAGCTACTAACAGCAAGTAAGAGAGCAAAGAATGGTTACAACTCAGCCTTGCAAGTTATGCCATGTCCCTCCTTCTGGACTCTATTCCTGAGAGTAGTTGCAAAGATCCATGCAGATCTGGGGAGGAAGGATAGACCCTGTCACTCAGTAGCAGGGGTGTCAACATCACATTTTAAGATCTAGTCAGATAGGAAATATTGTCAACATTAGACCTGGGAATTATAATCTTCCATAAAAGATATTTGACTGAATTACCCTTATCTAGACTAACTGATGGGTTCACCCCAGGCATGGCATTGACTTATGATGGCCTCAACCTTCAGTCCTTAGGAGGCTGGAATGCATATGTATAAGGCGCCAAAGCATGCTGCTTTTATTCCAAGGCCAACTCTACCACTTACTTACTCATGCAAGTTTGAGCAAATAATTGAACTCCTTATCTGTAAAATAAAGTCATTAATAGTACCTTCCTCCTAAGGCTGTTATGAAGAACATTATAGGTATGCTTTATACATAGTGAGCAAGTTATTACTTTTACTTATAGATTTATTGCTTCTTTAGATGTTCAGAAAATTACCCGAGGTTTTGACAAAACAGCAATAACAGACTGGAAAAATGGCTCAGAAGGTAAAGGGTGCCTGATGCCAAGCTCGATGACCTGAATTTGATCCCTGAAACACCATGGTGGAAGGAGAGAATTGACTCCCACAAGTTGTCCTCTGACTTTTACACACATACCATGGTGTACCCAGACTGCTCCCCCATGGACATTAAATAAAATTTTAAAAAATCATAGAAGTGTTATTTTCCACAGGAAATCTAGAGAATGATCATAAGGAAGCAAAGACCATGAGACTTCCAGGTCGTGTTATGGCAAAGTGAAAAAGTCTGTGCATAGTGGAGTCAGAGGGACACAAGATGCGTTCTGACTCTACTCTTTGAAAGCTGTATTAATTCACCATTCGTTACTAAAATGAATGTCTGAGCCCAACTAATTCTGTAAAGCTAAGAGGTTGATTTCTAACAGTTTATGGCTCTCAAGACTTAAGGACATGGTGCTAGCATTGGCTCCACTTCTGTAAAAACCTCAGCTATGGTGGAACATAACTTTAATCCCAGCACTCAGAGGGCAGAGGCAAGCAGGTCTCTGTGATTTTAAGGCCAGCCTGGTCTACATAGTGTCTTCTAGGTCAGTCAGTAGTGAGAATGTAGGGAGAAGAAGAAGCCCTGAGTGATTGCAGTCCTGAGTTAATGAGTGTTGTTGACACAGCCATTACCATGTCAAGGATCCCATAGTCTCAAACTCCAGACTTGGAGGGATGGCAAAGCCTTCCTCTGGGGACCAACTGTGTTGACAATGTGTGTGGAAAATGTCCACCATAGATTCCCTCTTCATAACTATAGCCTGAAGACCACTCCCTTACAGAGATTGTTCCTCTATCTACAGAGACTACTTCCCTACCTACAAGAATGCTCCTATGGAAATTAACTAACTTGTCCCATTGATCCAGCTATATACCATACACCCTGCCTCCTTGTTTATTGGTATGTAATGACCCCGTTTCCTTGTCCATTGTATGCAATAATCCCATTTCCCTGTTCAACTATAAATATAAATGCTAAGCTTCCAGGGTGCTGTAGTTTATCCAGTGGAGATCCCAGACCACCTGATCCCAGATTTCTTTGTTTCTGCAAATGTCTGTCTTTTCTTCATTTCCTTGGTGCCCCAGTTAGGTCAATTCCTAAGGCCATGCATGGATTCAGTAGACCTTATCTCAAGAAGAAGAAGAAGAAGAAGAAGAAGAAGAAGAAGAAGAAGAAGAAGAAGAAGAAGAAGAAGAAGAAGAAGAAGAAGAAGAAG
>CABHPH010141143.1:32267-48122 GCA_902168325.1 Peromyscus nudipes
AGAAGAAGAAGAAGAAGAAGAAGAAGAAGAAGAAGAAGAAGAAGAAGCTCTCATGGTCTATGTAATTGGAATAGCAGAAACATGTGTAGGATCACATCTCACATCTCAATATAGGAAAACAAAAGTCTGACTCAATCTTTTATGACAAATCCTCTCACAAAATCAAACCAGGTACTCCCTTGTAAAGTAATACTTCCATGCCCTAAGAACTTCTACTAAGCTATACTTCTTAGAGGCGCTTCATAATCTCCAAACATCACCACTGAAGGACAAGCTTCCATCACAATGGCCCTTGGGAGACAATGCACAGCATAGCACTGACTTTGGGGCAGTCACAGCACACTCTCTTTCTGAATATCAACAATATAAAGGGCCAAGTGTCATTATGAGCACTGAGTCAGATAATAGCACAACTGAGAATGTCATACTGCTCAGATGAAAAAATAGATTCAATTAGAGAAAGCCATCCAAGTTTGCTAATAGGGATGATGTGAGTCATGAGCACACTCATGGAAGAGCATCCAGCTTAATGAGAATTTGAAAAGCGACAAAGCTTATCAAATGTCTTGAGATCTTGAAGTTAATTGCATAAAGTACATATGGGGTTGATCAGGATAGACAGGTTTTCAGTGAGTGACCAACTGGGGTGTGCACCTTGGTGGTAGAACCCCAACTTGATGATATAATGAAAAACCTATACATGAGAAGGAAATCCCTAGAAGTGGGTGCAGAGAGACTCATGGAGTAGTCATGTGGGAAATCTTTGGAAGGAGTTTGTGTAACAGAACAAAGATGAATAAGGAAAAGAAAAGAGACAGTAGTTGTGTTGGAAATAATTTCACTAAACTTCCATTTTCTGGTGCTCTAGTAGATCTCAAAATCTGAAAAAAAAATATCCCTCAGGTTCACTCTGAATATTTTGTGTCCTAAATGGAATTCTTACTGGGAGGAGTGGGAAGATGTCTAACTTCTCCTGGGAAACCTGTGCTTTAAGCTTTGATCACTGAATGTCATTCCAGAGCAGCAGTGACCATAACAAAGCCTTGATCATTAAAACACAAATGCTCTTCATCCTCACAGGCTCCAGAAGTCTCTAGCCCGTGTAAAGTTGCAAAGTTTCCATGCTTTTGACAGAGAATAAACTAAACCCAAAGTTTCTCTGAGAATAGCTGCTTGCCCTACAATAGTGGTTCTCAACTTCCCAATGCTACAACCCTTTAATTCAGTACCTTACACTGTGGTGACCCCCAACCGTAAAATTATTTTTGTTGCTACTTCATAACTGTAATTTTGCTACTGTTACAAATTGTAATGTAAATATCTGATATGCAGGATATCTGACACACAACCCTGTGGGGGTCATGACTCACAGGTTGAGAACCACTGCCCTAGACCATCAAAGACAAAGCAGAAGTCATTTCTCAGTAGCTAACGGTGTTAAAAATGCATGCGACCTCCCTGGTGCTCTCCAGTAAATTTCACTGTGAGCAGATGGTATTCAGCACCACCATGAGTGTCTTCAGTGGGCTAACCTAAGCTGCATGACATCATTTCCACAGGTACGCCATTTGTAAGTTCTCATCAGTTGAACTAGAGACAAAACTTTCAGAACAGAATAGCTTATATCCCACAGCTAGCACAAGTGGAAAAGCCACAGTGACTTTTACAGATTTTTATGGGAATCTGTCACGTGTACAGAAGGAGAAGTATTTAATGAGCTGGCTGTTTCCATCTTCTTGTTTCAATACTTCTCATTGTGATGAGCAGCTTACTCTTTTGCTTCTAGATTCACGACTTCCTCTCAACATTTCTGAGAACATCTCTCCAATCTTGGATGTGTTCTTATCTCCCAAACTCTGCACCTTCCACTCTTCTTCTGAGCCCTGTGGATGGAGTGTGGATGTCCAGGGGGTAACTCTTACATCCAGGGATACATGAGCATGAAAGACTGGGAGCCTGGATCTCTTGTTTCAGGCAAAGCAGTTCTTAGATGCAACATAGCTACAAAGTTGGGGTTAGGGATGCAGTTCGCCTGGCAGAGTGCTTATTTCTAATGCATGCAACACTGGGTTTGATCCCCAGCACCCCCAAATGCACAAATTGACCTTCAAAGAAGAGATCTTTTTCCAACCAGAGCTGCTTAGAAGGCAGAAAAGGAAAGACCACAGAAATGAATGGTGTGGGAGGGGAGATAGGTAATTAATTAAATGCCATTGTCTTCCCAAAGGCTCCAGGGAACATGAGGGTCAGAAGAGGAGAGCAGCACAATTTTCTGAAGGATCTCCTGGATAGTGTTTTGCCCTCCACTATGAAGAGACAGTCCTTAATTGTAGAACTCCCCTGGGAAGGAAACTTGGGAGTTTGAAATCAGACCCTAGTGGGTTGTTTACCAGCTTTGTCCTGCTGTTCTGCCATACCTCCATTGCCAGTGTCATGGGAAACTTCCTGGGAACAGCTCTCACACACAAATCCTCCCCTTGGGGATTCTGAGGGCCTAGGCTATGTTACAGCTTGTTATCAGGA
Organism: Peromyscus nudipes; assembly: GCA_902168325.1. Taxonomy (NCBI): domain Eukaryota; kingdom Metazoa; phylum Chordata; class Mammalia; order Rodentia; family Cricetidae; genus Peromyscus; species Peromyscus nudipes. The sequence goes on from CABHPH010141143.1 coordinate 34,791, forward strand.
AAATTCACAACTCCATATTTCACCTATACAATTTTCAGTATGTAATATTAGTAAAGATTTATATTTTGATATTTCTATTATGCTAGCATAACATGTAGAAATTAATTCTCATTCATTTATACCATCTAGTAGACCCTCTGAAATAACATTCTAGGTTTGCATTTTAACAAATTTGTCAGTGAAACTGACACATTACACATGATGAGTATATTTTTGCCATAGTTGGATCTGAAATGTTCCTATAAAAAGGCCCAGGTGTTAAAGGTTTGATCCCAGACGATGGTGCTATTGGGAAATAATGTTTCCATCAATGGATAATGGAGTGTTTTCAGGTAAATGGGAGTGTGCCTCTTGAGTAGATCTCTTCCTCTCTCTCATTTGCTTCCCATTCATGAAATGTTCTGGTTTGTCCAGCCATGAGCTCCTTACACAATATCTGTTACAGACCCAAAGCCACAGGCTAATCGGGTGTGGGCTGAGATGTCCAGATCACCCTGTTCTCCGTATAACTTGATTACCTCAGAGATTTGTTATAGGAACGGGAATCTGATTATCACTGTTTCCTTTCAGGCCCCTCTTACCCTCTGAATCCAAAATATTTATTGAAGGAATGAGATCACCTCAGAACTTGGACCACCTTTGTCTTTGTGACTTGCGAGGTCTACCCTTGTCGTTCTTGGAACCTGGCCACTCAAAGCCTGATTAGATTCAGCTTTCTCTGCCTTACTAGTTTTCTTTCCACAAGAATCTCAGTGTTGGGAATCTTTACTACTTACTGCTTTGCACAAGGAGACCCACAGTGTCTGAGTTACATTATGCCACACAGATCCATTTATTATAAAACCCACAGTCACCTTTCATCAAGTGGCTTTAGCAGCCAATTATGAGTGTTAACCCCTACAGACTATCAGTAGAACATTCGGATTCCCTGCTTCCTTCTTTATTTATTACTGGAATTCAGTTCTGAGGGAACTTTTACCAACGACTGAAGGCTTCTGAAATATAATTTGTAAAAGAAGGCAGTATGCTTAACTCTTTGATTTGTAGCATTTTAGAAAAAAATGACTTGGTGTCTTAGTAACACCTATAGGTGACAGATTAAGGCAGTATGTTATAAATTCTTGAATGCCCCATATTTGATGTATTCTGTATATTTCTATATTTATTTTTGGTGCTGGGGATATTTGGTATCTTTTTAATCCTCCACAGATGTTATTATATTTTTTGATACTCAAATTGTGCCATCAACTGGGACCCCTTTCACCCTGTCAATAATAGTCAGCATATACATAAAATATATATACACATATATAAATATGCATTGTACACATATATAAATATGCATTTAAATTACATAATACCCCCTGCACTATAAAGAATCTCAATTGACCAAACATTCATCCACCTCTTCACCTGCACACTAGCTCTCCTCATAGACAGTTAGAACTAGTCTTTCGATTATGTAGGCTTTCAGTTCCTACAAAGTCTTTCATAATCTTATTTGATTGTTTTTCCTTTTTAAAACCTCTTTAAACTCAATTCAATTAAATCTACATTTTAAAACTAATTGTATATCTTCAGTATCTAATAACAAGTCTTTCTTTGAGCCCATGGGGAAATGCATAACATCTCCATGTCTCTAGTACTTAACAGTAGCCATTCATCACATTACTGCTGAATAAACTAACATAGGCAGATCCAAAGTCAAACAATCTCAAAATCCATATTCCCTAAATTCAGCAAATCACGATCAAGTGAAGAGTTAAAAAAAGAAAACCTAGACAAATCATCAGCTAACCTTAATTTGATAAATTTACTGTAATCGAAGACTTGACTCCTATTGACTGCGTATCTTGTGTCTCATTTATGGAATAATTAAGTGCCTATGTATCATTTCTGCTCAATCATCCATTTGGTATATAATTTATAGGCATAAATATGCTGCTAGATTGTTCTGCCGTGCAGAGAATAGTCACTGGAGCATAGACGCATACACTTGCCAGGAAAACATAGAGACCCAGGATGAGTCCATGGAAACAGACCACCTACTTCTCAAACCAACAGAAAGGATCCAACACAGGAAACATTAAAGTGAAGAAAAATATGTAACTGGAACACATGGGCCCACATATGAGGAAGATATGAGGAAGTGATAGCTAATGCTCACTATAAAGCAAGAGGGCTTTCACTTGCAATTTGGAAGTTGTACCAATTCATCAAGAAAATTCAGGTGATTGAACATAAAAGCCACACCAACTAATTTCTCTGACCCTTGGTCCTGTGACCTCAGTGTTAACATGGAATCATTTGAAAAGATAAAGGTGCAAAGTTTGGAAGAAAGCAAATTCGAAAGGCACAAAATAGAGTGTATCATTCAACACCTATCACACTGCTTAACATAGTCCTGAGACCAGTAGTCATTCGGCAAGTATAAAGAAAGGATTGCCACACATGGAGATAGCTATAGTGTCCATTGCAGAGGATGAAAGAGCAGCCCCACCTCCCTGAAGCTTAAGGAAGAAGGTGATAAAGACAGAACAGCAACGAGAGCACTCTCCCATTCCAGGTACCATAAGATGCTGTTGACATAGAGACTTAGGGAATCCCGGAGGAAGGGAATAGAGAAGACCTGGGCATCACCAGAATGGGACTTTACTTGGCATTTAGCAATTTGCATGATTAGATCAACTGTAAGATTAGGATTTTATGGTTATTGTCACTATTTTTTAAAGTCAGGGAGAGATTCTTGTGAATATTGCAGGGATGAAGGGAAGGATGAAATATTTTCCAGAAAACACATATTCAGAGGAACAATTATGTGAATTCTTTATGGCACAGAGCTTTTTTCACATGTAGTGGTTATCATTTTTGCTCACAGCACAGACTATATGCTTTTCCAAAAAGATAAATGATGGCTTACTTGGTCTTCCTAATCTCGACATAGAATTAGAAATATCAAACCAGCCTCACAGTTGCGGTCACCTTTTCATATTAATAACCGAAGCAATTCTGTATAAAGAAAACACATGAAAGCAAATCACTGTATGTTCTTGTCTGCTCAGAATCAATAAGAGGAATCTTAGAGTCAGAGTACAAATGGTGCACAGAAACCGCCCTGATACATAGTGGTCTGGAGGACAATCCTGATGCAGTTATTCACCACACAGGGGCCAGAGGCAGACTGTAAGTTCAAATACCAATCTGATCGCTTTGTTGCTGTATAAATAACCTAAGGGGCAGTAGATATGAGACTGAGCACAGCCCCTTTCTGCTACCCACATAGGGTGAGAGCAAGACTGCTTGGCAGATAATTTTGCAATATCAAGATACAACAGACCCTCTGTTGTTCTTTACAGATCTAATCAATATCTATGGACATAGCTACCCAGTTTCCCAGCATGTTCTCACACATTTTAAAGTAATTTTCAAAACTGAGTTATAACTTCAGGAAAGCTTAATCAAATTTACAGTAAAATACAGAGCTTAAAAAATCTTTCCAATATATTGTGCCTTCTGAAAGCCACCAGAAAAATAAGTGTGGAGTATTTCCATTATATTAATAGATACGGGCTTCTTCACAACCTACCCACCCCCTTCTTGTTATCTTGTCCCCAAAAGTCATCACTATACTGACTTCTCTCAACATAGTATGGGAAGCACCTAGGATTTATAAATAGAATTAAACACTGAGACCCTTGGTCTCTGACTAATTTCACTCAGCATCACATTGAGGAGACAGTCATGTGGCATTCTGTCAGGGGCTGGTTTTGACTGACGGGTATAACTATATTGTATGGATACAGCACAAGTTGTTTCTGCAGTGTAGTGTCAACGAATGGTTGTGTTGTTTCCAGTTTGGGACAACTATGAATAAAGCTAGTATAACCACCCTCGAGCGTTTTTGGTTTTTTTGTGTGAATGCAAGTCCTCGTTCCTGTTGAGTAGGATTGCTGAGTCATAGAAAGGAATATGTGTAGCTTTGACAGGTGCAGATAAACACTTTAGTAGAGCAGTGGCTTCAGTTGAGCACAGACTGGGAGGTGGGTGGGAGGACTTCCCAGTAACTTCCATACTCACTAACACCAGGCATCATCAGATTTTGGATGTTAGCCTTTCTGGTTGTGTGTGACAGCACTGCATTATGGTTGTAACTTCCACATTTATAATCTTTCTGCATTGGGGGGGAGGTATGTAAATATTTTATTTTGTAAAACCTACCAAGCCTTTTACTCATTATTAAACTCCTTTTCTTTAAAAAATCAATTTTTAAGGGCTGGGAAGATAGTTCTGTAGGTAATGTGCTTGCCACACAAACACGAGGACCTGAGTTCAGATTCCCAGAAGCCACACAAAAAGCCAAAAATGTGCCTCTAACCTCTTCCCCTCCATGACCCCACCTCCTCTCCCCACTCCCCCCCCCCCTGCTGTGGAGCAGAGATGGGCAGAACCCTGGGAATCACTGGCCGGATAATCTAGCCAACCGGTGAGCTTCAGGTTCAGTAAGAGTACCTACTTGGAAAGAGTAAGGTGAAGAGACATAGAGGAAGACACTCAACATTGTCTTTCAGCATCCACATGTGCGCACATGGGTGTGTGAACCCACATATATGAATATACCCTCACACATATACGTACACACACACACACCTATACATGTACACAAACAAAACCAATAAAATTGATTTGTCGTAGCTTCCCGTGTTAATAACAATTTCTGTCTGGCTTGGCTGCAAATCGGAAGACTTCTTAGTCTGGAAACTTGCCCCATAAACTCACAGAGCACATGAAAATGGTTTGCTTACTTTTATAGATTAATTACAAAGGATGATTTTTTTTAAAGATTTATTTATTTTCATGTGTATGTGTGTTTTGCCTGCATGTATTTATGCATGCCACATGTGTGCCTATTGCCTGAGGTCCAAAGAGGGCATCAAATCCCCTGGGACTCGGATTACACCTACATTGTGGGTGCTGGGAACCAAACCCAGGTCCTGTTTAAGAGTGTTCTTAACCATACAGCCATGGCTCTAACACCACAAAAGATGGAATAAGGACATGTATTAACAACTCCATGAAGAGATACACAAGACTTGGTGAACTTGAGTCCCAAATGCCAGACCTTCCACTTCTAGGGAGTTAAATACACCCATCCTAGCACACAGGTTTGTATTGATCAACCCAATAGCTCTCTAAATTTTGTACCTCAGGGATGACCCTTCATCATGTAGGCACACTCAATTAAGCCAACGCCCTGCTCTTCTTACTTCCCAATGGACAGTGAACCTGGAAGTTCCAATCTAATGATGGCTTGGTATTTCATTGACCAGTATTCATCCAAGAATTGCCTTTAAAAAAAGCCAAAGAAGCTATTTTCTCCCAAATCCAAGGGATTAGGAGCTCTGTGTCAGAAACTGGAGTCAAAATTCAAATATTAGAATCAAAGTTTGTGTAGCACCTTTAAAACTCAGGAAACAAGGGAGGGAAGCAGAAATCTATTATTTTTATTGTGTTATATTTATAATCCTAAAATAAGTTAAGCTCAGTCATAAAATATTAATTCATTTCTGCATATTTTCCTTCTGCTTATTAATATTTTGCTTAGGGATTTTCTAAATGTGCCCATAATAAAATTGACCTGTGATTCTCCATTCTTGTGCTAATCTTTGAAGTTTCTTATTATTAAGGAATAAAATGAAGAGTCTGTGCCCTTAGTTTTCTGAAAGTATTTGTGTGTGATTAGCACATGCATTCCTCAAACCTAATGTCATCACCAGAATTTAGACAAGGTATTCAAGATGCACCTGGTATACCATCTTGGAATCAGGTGTTCTGATTCTCACAAATATACTGTAGTTGTGTGTTGATTATGGAATAAAATGGAAGATTTTATATATGCTTGAGATACACAGGTAGGAAATTGCAAGAAGAAAGCTAATGGGAGTCACTTTGGCCGGAAGTCATTGTCTCTTACCAGCTCGATCTCAGAAGAACCCAAGGCCACTTGCCAAGGTACACTAGGTATCTTAGAGTTTCTGTGCTATAATAAAACACCATGACCAAAAATAAATAAAAATTTAAAAAAATACACTGGGGAGGAAAGAAATTATTTCATCCTACAGTTCTATATTACACACAATCACTGAGGAAAGTCAGGGCAAGAACTCAAACAAGGCAGGAACTTGGAAGCAGGGGCCGATGCAGAGGCCATGGCGGAGTGCTGCTCACTGGCTTTTTCCTCCTAATTTGCTTAGCCTGCTTTCTTATACCACCAGTCCAGGGGTGGCACCACCACCCTTAATCCTGAGATGGGCTTATGCATTCCAGCTGTGAGTGAGACGATGTCATGGATTGCTGTAAGGCAGCCCCCCAGTCTCCCAGTTAGCACCATCACCAAGCCTTCAGCAGGGCACCTTACTGTCCCATGAATCAAGCTGCTTCTGGGTGTTACTGCCCATGATAAGGTGTATCCTGTGGGCATGAGCCCATTGCTACATTACTTTTACTGTAAACTATGGCCTCTAGGATGGGCCCTCCCACATTACTCACTAATTAAGAAAATACCCCTAAAGACTTGAGTACAGACAATCTTATGGAGGCATTTTTCTCAATTAAGATTGCTGCTTCCAGATATGTCAAGGTTTGTGTCAAACTGACAAAAACCAACCAGAACACCAGGAACTGATCTAAAAGAAACTTCTAAAGGTTTTCAGAGACGGGTTCTTAATTTATGCTCATCCTCAGAGACAGAAGAAGCCATCCACAGAGGTATGGTCAGCCGATCAAGGTAGGAGCTCATGGACCTCAGGCATTAACAGCACTGAAAGCTCAGGGTTAAGAGTGGGAGTGGATGCGCTTGGTAACAGAGAAGACGTCCATACTGGTTTCCTGACGTTCTTGTGGGAAGAACCAAATGGATAATACTGAATGTACCCCCCCCCATGTGATGACAGTCCCACAGTTCATTCCTGGGGAGAAGCACACTTAGTTCAGTCATCAAGGACTTGGCAGATGCAGAGTGTGGCTTTTGTAGATGTTTTTATTTGTCTGGGTTACTAGGTGCAAAACCCAGATGGCTTATGAAACAGGATAGTAGATTATAACCAGCTTAGTCAGGTACTAAAGCCAATTGTGGCAACAGTTTCCCACACAGCTCCTGCCACCTGGTGTGGAGTGGCTGGCCTGATTTGGGGCAGCAGTCCTCTACTTGGAACAAAAGGGGTTTGTATTTATATGTCAGGGATGACAATTTACCTTTATGGTATTGTTTCACAGCTGTGTAAAATGTAATTGCACCACCTCAGGCTTGATGCACTCATTTCCTACCCTCTCTTAATAGGATCCAGAATAGCCCTGCTCATTCCAGCAGCTCACAGAGCATGCTGAGGGGTCATTCCAAGATTGGGTGATGCTAACTGGATCTTGGCTAGCACAGAGTATACAGTACCCTGAATGACCTCACCAATCATCTGAACGTCTAAAGATGAGAGATGAACTTGAAGGAAATTTAGGGGCTTTCTGTAACTAGGAAGTTGACTAATCATCCGAGTGTCAGGATTTGCCTCTTACAGACAAGATGTTAAAAACGTATTCTGCCCACAGTTTAGAAAGAGACACATTGTGTTGGACATTGAACGTCATAAATGCCATCTTTGGTCATACTTCTCTGACCTTGTCTATCAGCAGATAGTTCATAATACTCATCTACAATGGCCACCATCTGTGGATTAACATAATTTCACCTTGTCATGGAATTCATTATAGTATCACTTCTATGCAGGGACCATATTTTATAGTAAAAAATGTAAATGGGTTCATGCCCACAGAATACACCTTCCAATTACAAGCAGTAACATCCAGAAGCAGCCTGCTCCACAGGGCAGTAAAATGTTCTGCTGAAGGCTTGGGGACAGTGATGGGAGACAGCACCTTTCAATACTGAAACCAATAAATTTCCTGAAAAGCAATCTTGGCATTGTCTCACCACAGCCAGAAAGTATGGGTCTTGGGACTGAGGTGCAAAGGTGGGAATCTCACAACTAACTCTTGCTCCCTGTTTTGCAATGATGAGTTCAACAGGCTTAGAGGCTTTCATACCTAAGAAAGAAATATTTCCACCAGGTAGCACAGTTGGGATCACAGTTTATCAGAAACTGAACTTCCCTTGATGCTGAACCAAGAGTCAGAGAAGAGCAAGACTACTTCCTTTCCCTAGTGCACAATATATTTACTACTGGGGAAATTGAGCCACTGCTACTCACTGGGCATGTCTGAGTCTACAGCCCAGAGGGCTCACTGGATGCCTCGTAGGTCTCCCTTGCCCAACAGACCTCAAAGGTGCAATACCATGGGGATAAAATAAAGGGAGAATTTGCATAAAGATCTTAGTGAGTACAGAAGTCTGAATGATCTTATCAGGTACAGAGACCCATCCAACTGAGATATTGGCAAGAGCTGGAGGTGAAAATGAGTAAAAGCAGTGACACATATGCAAATCACTAATTACTATGCTCAGCCACCCAACTGAGGAGCACCACCGAAGAAGCCATGTGTGGTACTTACTTGCCCTGCAGTGTCTTCTAGTGTCTTCGAGTTGCACACCAATATGGCGAGTATTTTAGGTTCTAGGTATAGGTACAAATGGATTTATGGACTAGGAGCTGTCTAGACTTCATACATCCTCTGTGATTAATGCAAAAACATTTTCATTTGGGTGAAGGTGAAAATGAGTGCTGAAAGGAAATGATTTAGCCACTGACAGTCACTTTCCGCCTGCTCTTCCCAGCCTGCTGTTTCACAAAGGATGGCAACAGGCTCCTTTGCCCCTCAGCTTGGTTTCTGACTTGTTTTGGCCCCAGCAGGACAGGAACAAGAGCAGAGAATGAAGTAGGAGTTACTTGTTTCTCCTCTCTGCATGTGGCTTCTATGGGCTTCTACTGTCTGCCGCCTATGTCTCTGCAGCTTTCAGTCTCTCTACAGGACCCCCTTGGCCCAGCCCCACTCCTCCTCCTGCTCCTCGTTCCTAGGCAGTTGGTGCTGACAGCTCTGCTATAACTAGACTCGGGATGTTTCCTTCCTCCGGTGGCCCTTCCTTGTCCTTTTTTTTTTCCTGGGATTCTCAGTGGCCACGGATGATGTGCGTCCTCCCACCCAGATGCCTGCAGAACTAGCACACTTCCCTACTTCATTTTCCTAGCACACAGAAAAGAGTCTTTTCGTTCAGTTAAATATTTACAGAAGACAAGATGTGCAGTTACATCTTATGCTTTTGCCCAGCAAAAAAATAGAAACAGAAACAAAAATCCCACAGGCAGGAAGTTATAAGGAGCTTGGCTATCTACTTGGAAAAGGTACGAAAGGAAGGAAGACTCAAGACAAATTAACACCCTAAAATACACTCCACTAGAAATTTTCTTGGCTCGCTGTCTGCCTGCTTCCAAACTGGACATAGAGGCTCTGTCTCCACTCAGCATCTCATCCATGGAACCGTTGGCAGCCAAGGCCCAATCAAAGGAAGGCAGATGCGCTTCATCTCCAGGGTCAACTTCAATTGAGTGGCTTTCGAAGCAGGGTATTTGGAAAGAGTCTGCAGACTCATCCTGGCTCAGCAGGAACCTGTGCTCTAATCAAGTGGTGACTTACCAGGGAAGGTGATCAGAGGAGCAGCAGCCAGGAATGACGTATTCATTGCTTTCAGTGTAGTCTCACCTGGCATACTCATTGTCTCTGGTCTGTTAGCCCTCCTGTGTTTTGTAGGCAACCACTCTCTCATTGGGAGAGGCTAAATTGGGAGGCCAAGGCAAGAAATGTAGTCTTCAAATTCAAAAATTCATTTATATATAAGAGGATATTCTGTAGCAGGCTTTCTTGGACTGCCAGCCCCCAAATCATGATATGGAGACTTATTAATTATGAATGCTTGGCCTTAGCTTAGGCTTGTTTCTAGATAGCTCTTTTTCTTTAACTTAAATTAACCTATTTCTGTTCATCTATGTGCTGCATTGAGGCCCGTATACCTCATCTACATACTGTCCATCCTTTTTTCCTGCTTTCTCCATGTCTGGTGAGCTGGCTACCGGCTGGCTGGTTGGCTCCCCTTTTCTCTCTGCCTGCCAACCCTGCCTATCCCTCCTCTGCCTAGCTATTGGCTGTTCAGCTTTTTATTAGACCAATCAGGTACCTTAGGCAGACAAGGTGAGACAGCAACACATCTTTACATAATTAAACAATTATTCTTCAACACAAACAAATGTAACATATCCTTACTTAGTTAAATAAATATTCTATTCCACAACAACATTCCCTCTTTATTTAAGTAAATTTATTTATTTATTTTTCAGCCCAACCACAATTTCCTCTCCCTCATTTCCTCCCAGGCTCTCCTCACATTCCCTGCCTGTTATCATTCCCCAATCCATTTCTCCTCTGTTTCTGTTTAGGAAATGGCAAGTCTTTCATGAGTATCGACAAAACATGGCAAGGATATTCCCTCTAATAGCAAGTTCCTGCTGATATTAATGACTAGGCTATTTACAAGAATTTCTAACTTTGGTCTTTAAAAAAAAACTGAATAATATAATTCCCTATTTCACAATAGCTGAACAGTAGAGCTGCAGTGGCAAATAATGAGCTGCTTTGACCTAACTGGAGCGTGAGATGATCACGTCTTCACTCTTTTTGAAGTTGTATTTACACAGAATCTGCTTCCTCATTGAACATCAGGTTCAAGAATACTGCTTATATTTTGGTTATGTCCAGTTCTGGTTTCATTTCTGACCCTGTTCTTGAATTAGAGAATGAGCCAACAGCCTTGGCCAACCATTGGCTAAGACTCAATATGGGTAGCATGGTGTGCATGTTCACCCCTGAGCTGCAACATTGCTTTCTCAATGGAACCAGGATCTTGGTTTTTGTCTGCTGTGATGCTGAGCCATGTTTCTCTAGCCTTGGGGAGGAGACCATGTGCCTCTCTCACTTGTTAGAACCAGCCTTGCTATTCCTCAGACATCTTGTCAGATGATGACCGCCCATCATAAGTCCTTCCCTCTGTGTCCTCTTTACCTGCAAGGGACCCCCCACCACCACACACACACACACAGCATCATTTTAGGAGCTCTGTACCTGCATAGATGGCTAATGGGTGGATATGCTTTAGACTTTGGGTTTATGTACATTTCTGCTTCTTCTTAGAGTAAGGATAATTGGCCCCTGAGTAAATCTGGGTGAGTACTACCACCCAGCACACTGTCTTCTCGACTCCTCACCTCCACACTGATTTTGTGTAGTTCTGCAGATTTGCATAGACTAGAGCTTCAGACTGTGTCTGGCTGCTAGACATGTCACAAAAGTCAGCTATGCTGATAGATGGGAGGATGGCCAACCTAAAAGCACACAGTCAGAGATAGAAGGGCAGCCTCTACTCAACTTTGGAAGTCAGAATCTAGAGTGCATAGTTCTTTGTGTATTGTAAACGCTGTGCGTGAATTCAGAAGGCTTTTGAACTCTAATTTGCATATCACTTGGTTTGTGGTTTCACCATGAAAGATCATTTTCCAGCCACCTGGAGCTCACTGATCCTGCCAGCTTGTCTCCTGCTCCCCAGCGTTTGGATTATAAACACACACGGCCAGGTCTGGATTCTGACATGGGTGCTGAAGATTGAACTCTGGGTCCCCATGCTAGCGCGGTCAGCTCTTTATTAAGTGAGCTCCTCCAATTCCCTGCAGTTCCTCTTTCTACCTTCCAGCTTGGCAGTCTTACAAAGGACTTGAATGGTTAATATATAGTGGATGCTGAATATCATTGTACACTAAAGAAAGTATGTGGGGAAAAAGAGGTCTCTCTTGGTTGAGTATTATTGAAAATTAATTTAAAATAAAACTTTCAAGCTACATTTATTCCCTAAGAAATGAGGTGAAAAGAGACCAAATGTGTCACCAGGCAGATGATTCTAGCTCTTTAATCACCATCCCCACTCTTGCTAATTAAATCTTCAACACACTTTGGCTTTGCTCCCTGAGGTACACTAACGCAGATATATAAGCAGGTCTCTTTAAGATGAGAGATTCCACATGTTTGAGATGATAAGTATCTATAAATTGTAGCAAAGTTAGAGTATGACGTCTAAATAAGGGAGTTAAGCCTTGTAGTAGAGGTAATAATGTTACTCGCTGAATAATGCCCTGTCCCAAATTGGAAGCATCCATGTTGCTACAGGATCCCAGGGCAAGTCAAGAAGTGTGATTGTCAGTAATCTTAAGGCACATACAAAGGTAAACCTGGCAGCAGAGGGCAGTGTCTGTGAGTGAGCGCCAATCAGGTTTGTTGTGCTAATTGGGTTGCATTGGGAGTCAACTGATCTGGTCATTAAGACCATCAAAATAACCAGATGTTTTCACTAATTGCTTGGCAATTGATCTGAATTTTTATGATGCTGTTGACTCATTGGTACATCCTGATTTGGCTTCTAAGGTTTCCAACATCGACCATGAGTAAAATGTTCTGTGTATGTTGAAAATGTCCCTGGGCCCTTTCCAATGACAGAGTTCTGGATTTCATCTTTTTACATGGATAAGAAGAATGTGGAAGAGCTAAGTTTGGGCACAAATTGGCTGACTTGCAGTAAGCTGAGAAATGGTTTTGTTCCACACATTGTAAATGAATATTAACCAGAATGTGAATGTGAATAAGCAGGTTCCATCTTAAAGGTGAGCTGAATTCTTTACAAATAGTGTTTGTTCAAAAAAAAAAAAAAAAACATAGCCTGCAACATTCTGAATGATTCGCTGGTCTGTATTAATGAAAGTCTGAGTCTTACCTATTCTACTGTCATGCTGTAGTTATGATGGAAACAGCCTGCGATATGTATGACATTTTTTAAAAATACACTTCAAGATATATATTTTTGTGTGTAGGGGTGTGTGTGTGTGTATACATATGTGTGTAAGGGTTATATAAATATGTGGGTCCCATGCATGTGAAGGCCAGAGAATAACCTTAGGTGTCATCCCTCAGGCATGTCTACCTTGTTTTTGTTTTAGTTTTGAGATGGGCTTCTTACTGGACTATAACAAGTAGACTAGTGAGCATCAGGGATCTGCCTGTCTCTACCTCCCCAGAGCAGGGATTATAAGAGCAGACACCATGCCTGGCTCTCTTTCTTCTATCTGTGTATCTATCTATGTATCTATCTATGCATCTATCTATGTATCTATCTATGTATCTATCTATGTATCTATGTATCATCTATGTATCTATCTATCTATCCATCCATCCATCCATCCATCCATCCATCCATCCATCCATCCATCCATCTATCTATCTATCTATCTATCT
>CABHPH010141145.1:5413-39792 GCA_902168325.1 Peromyscus nudipes
TTATTTCCATGTGGATGCAGTACCTGGGGTAAAAGTGACTGTCTGCCGCTGAATCTGCCTGGCATGTTTCCCTGCACGCATGGGATACCCTGGCCCAGCGCAATATCCTAACAGCAAATGTTAGTAATTTGTGAACTGAAATAGAAGGCATGCAGGAATCAATGTACTATTCCTTCAGTTTCCCATCAATTTAACGTTTATTTCCAAATCACTAAGTAAAATAAGTACTACTTCAATTTACCCTTTAACAACCATGGCTAAAAACAAAGACTGGAAGAGCTGGACATGCAAACACCACCACCCACTTCTTCAGCTGCCCTCTCCCTTTAGGATTTCTAAGCTCCCACGGGTAGCATTTTGCATGCCGGTGTCCCATCCTTGTCTTACCCCTTACTCCTTTATGTAGTCAATCCTGTTCCTTCCTTTATCTCCACCTTTGTCTCTCTTACCAAATCAAGTACTTGGTTTCAGAGCCTCATGTACTTCTCTTAACTAGTGTTTGTATTTATCTGCATAACTATCTGCATAACATCGTCTTCACCTTTGAGTGACAAAGCAGGATTCAATGCCCCAGCTCACTGTTCTAACTCCAACACTTAATACAACACCTAGAACACAGTCAATGCTTAAAATAAAGAGCTGTGCCTGCAAATGCAGGCCCGCAGCCTGCTAGGCTGAAGCAGGAGTAAGGAGAAAAGCACATGCAAGGACCCCCAGGGTGGGGATTCCCTGGCACATTTGGGAAACAGCAGAGGCTAATTACAGCAGTTTGTGTGAAATTCCCCATCTTTGCCCATCTTTGCCCTAATGGTACATTCCAGATGAAGCTTTTCCTGCTTCTAAAACTGCCACAACCTCTCCACCTCAACCCCTATTACTCCTTAGCTTGCATCTTTATATCCCCACAGCATTTATTATGATCCTGTTTTGAGTAGTAGCTGCTCTTTTCCACAATATTAGCTTTGTAACATCAATGTCTTAGTTAGGTTTCTATTGCTGTGAAGAGACACCATGACCACAGCAACTCTTATAAATGAAAACATTTAATTGGGCTGGCTTATTCTTATTCTTATTATTATTATTATTATCATGGCAGAAAACATGGTGGCATGCAGGCAGACATGGTGTTGTAGAAGGAGCTGAGAGTTCTACATCTTGATCCTCAGGAAGCAGGAAAGAGAGTGAGCCACACTAGGCCTCAAAGCCCACCCCATAGTGACACACTGCCTCCAACATGGCCACACCTCCTAATAGTGCCACTCCCTATGGGTCAAGCATTCAAACACATGAGTCTATGGGTGCCATACCAATTCAAACCACCACAATCAGGCAGTTTCTAAATTGTTGTATTCCCAATGTTTATAATAATATCTAAGACATAATAAAAACTCAATAAATATTTTTAACAAGTACATAAGATATAAGTTGCCAAAATTCTTCTCCATTCAAAATTATCTATATAGTGATTTAAATAAGCAAAACTTCCAACTCTCCATGCAAAGGCAAAACTGTTAGAATTTGAATATGAAATGTTTCCCATGGTTTTATGCACTGAACACCTGGCCTCCAATATGTGTCACTACTTTGGAAGGTGCTAGAAACTTTAGGAAATGAGGCCAAGATGGAGGAAATAAGTCACTGGGGGCATGATTTGAAGGTCCCTTTCTGTCTGCCCCCCGCCTCTCATGAGTCGAGCAGTGGTTCCCATACAGTCTCACTGTCAGGATGCAATGCCTCACCGTGTACCCTGAAGTGATGGAGCAGAACAAAGGACTGAATTAAGACCTGAAAACCAGAGTCACAGTAAGTTCATCTCTCCCTTCATTTCCCTCAGGCATTTGTCACAGTGACAGAAAAACAAGGTAAACGAACACAATGTCCTTTGATCTAAGACTATATACAACCAACCTAATTTTTAGGTGTTAAAATAATTTTCCTCTTTCAAAGAATGGTCATATTATATATCAACTGGGTTTTTTTTCCTTTTTCCTAAATGGTTTTTATCTTCTGTTAATGTCTAATACTTTTTGAAGATTTATTGGTCTGTGAAACTAGAAGTCTGGAAACTACTGATACGTCAGATTAAAGTAATTCATAAGAATGTCATTTCACTATCCATCCCAAGGTACTGAAGCCAATGTACTCTTCCATAGTCTAGCCAGTATCATGATCTCCCTGGCCTCTACTTCAGAACTGATTACCCCCTCCTCTAAACCCTCCCTTTCTTTTCTCCCTTCCCTAAATCTTCCTCTCTTTCTATCTAGGATCTATCTAAACACAAGAAGCCTTTCTTTACCACCTTAGCCTGCATTTAACCCACAGCCATCTCTAGAAGGTCAGTGGGCCCAAAGCTCCCTCCAACAGAATCACTTTGTAGAGATTTTTTTTCTAAAAGATAGTTTCTAGCAGGTCAGTGAAGACTGGATTAGGGCAACAAGGCAACAACTTTGGGTTTTTTGTATGTTGGTTGGTTAGTTGGTTGGTAGTGCTGGAGACTGAAATAGCACCTCCCATGTGCTAGGGAAGAACTCTACACTGAGCTTTCTCCAGCCCTTTTTTACATGTTATTTTGAGACAGAGTCCCAAAGGCCCAAGTCATGGGCTGGCCTTGAACTCACTCTTTAGTCCAGACAGGCCTTGAACTTCGGACCATCCTATCTGTCTTATGAGTAGCTGGGTTTACAAGCCCGTGCCACCAAGCTCCAATGAGCTAGTATTTTTTTTTTTTTAAAACCTCCCAAATGATTTTGATGCATAAACTGATTTTTTGTTTGTTTGTTTTTTGAGACAGAGTTTCTCTGTGTAGCCCTGGCAGTCCTAGAACTTACTCTATAAACCAGGCTGGCCTTGAACTCAGAGATCTGCCTGCCTTTGAGTGCTGGGACTAAAGGCGTGCACCACCACTGCCCAGCCTAAACTGATTAAGAGTACATAAGCCAAATAGCAATGCTGAAATGAGACATAAAATACTTTACATTGAATAAAAATTATATGTGCTTCTCTAGAGCTTCTTTTAGAAAACAAAGGAATAACTATTAAATTGGAATATATATAACCATAAGAGTTTCAGATTTAACCTTTATGTTTTTTTCATTAAGTATCAAATGTGTACATTCCATGTTCAAATTATACACATGAAATAATTTAATAAATCATTTCAGATGCATAGGCTATTTTTTTTTCAAAAAATTCCAGCTGTAATATTTGACACAGATAAGCAAAAGCATCTCTGAAACAGCCTGTGATAGGAGGCAAATATTGCAAAGAAAATGATATACTTAAGCTGAAGCTTACTGTAATAGGTAGCAAGTGAAAATCAGTTTTTAAAAAGTTAAACTAAATATAGTTTACCAACCTGCTTGTTGTTTTCTGCCATGGAAAGCTGTAATGCCAAGAGCATGGAGTCTGGACCACATAAAGTCGTTCTCTCAGAGTTACAAAGAGCACGCCAATTCCTCCTAAACTCTTTAATCATATCCAAGACAGACATCTGATTAAGCGCAGCCATTCTCTTAAAGTAGAACAGAATACAATGTTAAAGTGACTTGTTTTAATTGGAAATTAACATTTAACATGTGTAAGCAAGCATGGTTAGAAGAAAAATAAGTAGTGAACAAGAGGTCATTTCATATTTACCAAGATTGCTTTTAATTAAATTTAGGAAAACAGAATAATACAATTTCTACCCAATCATATTTTCCTCTACTTTAGTTTTCTTAAGCCAAATCTTTTGAAATAACAAAAATCCAACCTTCAATATTGAATTCACATAAAACAGACGTGCAAATTCTGCAAATTTATAATTATAGACACAGACATCACTAATTAAAGCTGTATTTTAAGATAGTTAGTTTGAGAAAAATAGTACTATAAGTGGAGAGTCGGGGGAGGAGGCTCTCATTCCTGTATTGTCCCAAAAGTGGTTTACTTTTCTACTCCTTTGAATCTGGAGCATCTTATGACTTGATTTAACTAGAAGACTATAAGATAATGAGACTTCTAAGCTAAGCCTTAAGAGGTTTGTGCAAAAGAGTTAACACAGCAGGGATCTAGAGATGTACTTTCAGCAGTTTCCATTAAGAGTGTTTGACTGTGCTGAACTGTTTTTATAAACGGTATATGTTTTATGAGGAACACCTGATTTCCTTCTGAGTATGGAGAGTTTGGTGCGTGTTGGACAGGGCATGCCTATGAGTCCAGTAAAAACCCTGGCAGAGTTTCTAATAACTTTCCTTGGTAGACGACATGTATGATTCTGTAACTCTATCAAAAGGACATTTAGAAGCTTGTGTCTGGCCTCCCTGGACTTCATTCACATACCTTTTCCCCCTTCACTGATACTATCTTTATCCTTTTGCTAAAGTAATTCCCAAACACACCTACACCTAAACGCTGGCTTTCCTGGTTCGCTAGCAAAGCACAGGTCCTGGGGAGTTCTCACTCTCCGGCTGTCCTGAGCCTGCTATTCCAAGCCCAGCTAACCTGCTGAGGAAGACATGTGAGAGAGAAGTAAGGTATTCCAGCTGACAACGAATACCAACTCACAGACATGAAAGAGGACACCTTCTATGGAGACTCCAACCAACATGGAAGGTGAGCTTCAGCAATACTAGTCACCTCTCTCTGTCAAGGCAAGCAGAGGAATCAACCGATCCAGCCGACCCATAGAATTTTAAGCAAATGCTTGGTTGTTATTTTGCAGTGACCACATTTTTGGTGTTTTGTTACACAGCAAATAGATAATCCATATGTCACCTAACACATGAAGCTACCCAATGCCAGATGCTTTTCAAATGTTCAATATTAATTACTTTGCTCAATTTTCACATGTCCTAATGATGTCAGTCTACAATTATCTGCATTTGACACATGAAGAAAGTAATGTCCAACCACACGAAGTTAGTAAATAGCCAAAGGCAGAAATCAAAGATTTTGTAAGCCCAAAACCTGGGCACTTAAATCACTGTATTTCATCACTTCTCCTGGATGCATACAAAACCCTTTCAAAATAATCTGATGCGATGTGTTTATTTTAGATGGCAAAGCTATGTTGTTCCTTTTCTACTCTCATTCTTCTTGATGGCATTTATCTTTTTTTAAAGGTCTGTGTGTGTATGCTTGCTTATATGTGAGCACATGTGTATGGAGGCCCAAGGTCGATACTGAGTGTATTCCTCCACTGCTCTCCACCTTCTACATTAAGGAAAGGTCTCTTGCTGAACCCGGAGCTCACCATATCAGCTAGTCTGGCTAGCCAGCTCACTCCATATATTTGTCTATACCTCCTGCACAATGGGATTACAAGCAGACTACTCCACCAGCATTTATATTAGTTCTGAGGATTTAAATTCCAGTCCTCATACTTGTCCAGTGCTGTATCCATCGAGCCACCTCCCCAGCTCTTATTCATTCCTTGATGGGTATCTACATTATCACATAACTTGGCTGTGAATAGTGTAGCAATATAGATGTAGGTATCTCGGACCTGTCCAGTTTCAAAGAGGCACATGTCAGGGGTGAAATAATATATTAATTTGTGACGTAATTTAAACAGAAAGTAGATGACCATAATCAGTAATCTTCATTGCTGAGAGTTTTCTTTCTCTTAAAAATAACACACTTATGAATTAAAAAAAATTAAGAAGTAATAAAAGCATGAGCTATCATCAGTGATATGATTAGTTGGCCTGAAGTAAATTTTTGGTAAAAGACTACCTATTGGTATTATTTTACCGTGTTATATGTTTAGATTTCTATAAATAAAAATTCACCTAGAACTAGATCACCCTGAATCCCTGGCTCTGTCATTTACTAAGCTATGAGATCTCAGCCAACTTACATCACTTCTCCCTGCCCCAACCTTCTTGTAGTGAAAATAAAAAAAAGTTCATATCTCAGACAGTTTTGGGAAAAGCAAGACATAACTGCATATACAGCTTTTAGAGCAATGCCAAGCACATTTGTTATGATCTTGCATCATGAGCTTTTAAGCTGTTTTGAGTTAAAATTGAAAGAGCATTACTATCAGTATCAGAAAGCCGGAAGTCTCGTCTAGGAGTCTACAACTTTTTGGAAGGAGGCAAATAATGAATATTTGAGACATTCCGGCCATACAGTCTGTTTCACAACCATGTACCTTGACCTTGTCATACAAAGGCAGCCAGGAACAACACACAAACAAGTAAACATAGCCGGACCCCACTAAAACTGTATTTATTTTTGGACACCAAAACCTGTTTTATATTATTTTCAGAAGTCACAAAATCTTCTCCTTTCATTTATTCACCGACCATTTAAACAAGTAAAACAATGTTTAGCTCTGGAACTGGCTATTCACAAGTAGGCATTGCGGCCGGTCTGCCAACTCTACTGTAGCCCCAGCTTTTCCAGGGCTGCCCAAGTAGAGGTATTATCACACAGAAATCAGGACTATGCCTCACCCTCTGTTCTTATCTCCCAGTCTGTTGTGAAGAATTAATGAGACACTAACATGGAAAATGTGCACTGTATAGAGGAGTGAGGAAAGAAGAGGGCGGGGAGGATGAATTAGAAAAACAAAGGTAGAGGGAGGCAGAAGTCATGGACTCTTGTTTTAAAACTGGATTCCAGGTGAACTGGAGCAGAAATTCTGAGACAGGAAATTGTCCTTGGAAGGTAAAGTGAGAGAGAAAGACACTGTCCAGCATCCCTGCTACCTCATCCATGCATATTAGCTGTGCATCGTGATGAGCACAAATGTCTTCACGTCCATATATGAGACAGTAATATCTACTTAGCAGAACTATGAGGCATCAGTGAAACAAATAAATATACCACGTTCTTATTGCCAGCACTTAGAAAGCACTCCTTAAGAAGATGACAGTTGACACTGTTACTGTCCTAGGCTGGTCCTGCACGTCCCTCTGAAGGATGCAACAGCTGACAGCGATTCTGGAAATGGGAGTCTGCCCCTGTCGTGGGACCAGACAGATCCCTGGCCTGTCGCCGGCCTAACGGACTAAAAGCAGATTTCTGATGGGCTTCATTCCTCCCATCTACAGCCCTGGCGACCTCTCCAGGTCCTTCTGCACAAGCTACCGTGGAAGTCCGCCTCCAGGAACCCAGGAGTCCGGGCGGAGGCCCTGCACAGACCACGCCGCTGCCGTCACCGAAACGCCTCCGCGCAGCAGCGGCCTGAATTACCCCCCGAAATGGGACCGAAGGGCAGAGAAAAGGCGACCTTCACCTAGTCCGGTGAGCCAAGGGGAGTGCGAGTCGAGGGGGCAGCCGCGCAGCAGCCGGGACGCCGGAAGGCGAAGGTTTGAATGAAGCTCGGCCTCCATTCAAATCTCGCGGCAGGACCCGGGAACCAATCGCCGCGCTCGCCCTTCGACCCGGAAGCAGAGCCGGCGAGCGCCGCGGCCGCCCACAGCCGGGAGAGGTGTGCCCAGGTCGCCTCCCTGCCTTCGGTGCGTACGGAGCTCGGGGCGGGAGGGGGGTCTGGTCCCCGCCAGCTTATGCTGCTCCCCGCTGGCTCCCCCGGGGACCCTTCCCTGTGACTTGGCGAGGGGGGAGTGGGCTGTGTCCGGAGAGGCGTGGGGACACACGTGGGGGACTGGACTGTGCCGGGTCCCTGCCTCCTCGGGAGGCTTCAAAGACCCGGAGGTGAGAGGTTGCCCTCAAATCCGGCCCTCGAATCTCTTTGCACGCCCTGTACCTCTCTGCACTGTGGACTTCTCGCCTGCTGGCCACGCGGAACACGTGTCCCGCCTGGCATGCTCATTTATTCAGGTTATTAACATAGAAGCCCCCCCTGCGGGGGAGGACTCATCCGAATCTCAGCAGATGCTCCAAAGATATTTTAATGTGTTCGTTTTGAGCCTAGAATGGCTCCTCGTTTTAATTAACAACAAATTAAAATTATTAATTCTCGTGTGAGGACGCTATTTCTACAGTGCACATTACCTATCCCGCTACAAATAAGTTGAGGCTTGTGACTGGCATTATAACATTGATATCACACGTTACTCCAGATCCTGCATTTTATATCTGCTCATTGCATGGGTTGATGTTGATTTATAACTATCCCTAGACCATAATATCCTTCAAGGCTCTTAGACTCCTTGTCTCTTTAGGCAGAGGTAGGAGTTTCCAGTTCATCCCACACTTGATAAGAATTTGGCTAGACTGTCAAATTAGAATATCAAAAATCATATAATTAAATAATGTAACATAGTCTTAAGAAAGGCAAGTGTGTATATCTGTGTTTTCTCTAGCATTTGGGCCTGATAAATACTAAGTTTTTAAAATTCTTTCCCCATTTATCCACGTGGCAAATTTCTTAGGCAAAATGGGGACTATTGGTAGTACCAGCTTTTATGGAACTCTTAGGTTTGATAATGTCAGTAAAATGTAAAACATGCCAACTACAAATAGTGCTGTATCTCTGTTACTTAATAATTTTATAAATCTATTTTTATTAAAATTATTCAACCCTCAAGTGCTGAATATATAAATGTGTGTATGCATGTGTATGTGTGTTAGTTAATATAAGCAGAATTCTCTTTTGCGCCACCCCAGATTTTGCAATACCTAGCCTTGTTTTGATTCTTCTGTTAAATTACTAATGGTTTTCAATTTTGTTTGTGATCCACAGTTTCGTGACAGCCGATAGAGAGCTATTTGATTCTACTCAAGTTTTTGAGATACAAGATGAAGCAAGATCCTTCAAGAAATGCTGCCTACACTGTGGATTGTGAAGATTATGTCCATGTGGTAGAATTTAACCCCTTTGAGAGTGGAGATTCGGGAAATTTAATTGCATATGGTGGCAGTAATTATGTGGTTATTGGCATGTGCACATTTCAGGTTAGTCTACAAACTGCAAGGAGTGATGGTGACGGTATTTTATCAATAACAAAATTTATACAAACCAAAGCTAAACTTTAAAAGTACATTGCACTTAAGTACAAGAAAAAAAATGACTTGACGATCCACAGAGAAAGACTTTCCCAGGAGTAATGATTGAGGCTTTTGTAAACATTACATAGATGATGGAAATGGAAAGTGTGAAGCTCTTCTTTCACCTAATGATTAGTAGTGGAATATTCTTATAAAGGCTATTATGTAACTGAACACACACATGTATTTACATGCATTAGAAAGTCAAATTAAATGAAATCCAGTTCAAATTTCCCTGCGTTGCACTGTGTTATAGGAAACAGGATGATGTTGAAATTCTAAGAAGTTTTCTTCCAGAGAGTTTGTAGCTTTCATAATGTTTGGCTTTCCTGTTAATTTGCTTTCACGCTTTCTGTACCTACAGCACATATGTAGAGTAGCAAAGCACAGAACCACATTTACAGCAAGCGGTTCTAGCCCTCTATGAGTTCTGGAGCCACAGTGCCTAGACATTCACTTTTGAATGGCTTACTTAATTAGCATTAAACTTTCATTAGATAATTAACCTCTCTTCTCTATGATGTTCTGTACAGTTTGTGAGGTATAGTTAGTACATACAAAGTTCCCAGGAGATATTTAAGACATTGTGTAACCCATGTGTGTATTTTACTTGTGGTTGATATGGGTAATAGTGACAATCACACCCTCATATTTAATCACCAAAGAAAAATTGCTTCCAAGAGACCCCATACCATGTTCTCTCAAGGGAAACCTAGGTTATGTGTAAGAGACGCTCAGCAGGGAAGGTTCAATCCTCTGGAGTTTCTGCAGTTCTTTGTTTACCAAAATAATATTTACAGAACTATGTTTCTATGACCGTTGGCCTAAGTTCAGCTGGACTATCAGAATCACAATTCGTGTGATTCAGCCAAATGTAGCATTGTCCTAAGAAAGACTTATTAAAAACTGTTCTTTCTAATGCGGGCCACTAATGTGCAGAAAAGCTAAGCAACCCATGTGGTAGGACTGAGTTTTCCCTCATTACTGTCAGTGCTTTCTAAATTAATAGATGTGGACTTAGGACTGCATTTCCAAATACTGATAAATATGTCTACCTCTAGTTTAAGTTCAGTTAGGAAATGCTGGAGGAAAAAAAGAAGGGAGAAATTTAGGGGAAGGAAAAATAGAAAACAATAGGTAGCAAGGAGAAAGGAAATTGACAAAATGAGAAGGCATAAAATATGTCGTTCAAAAGGCTCGTCTTTATTGATCCTCAGATGTGTGAGAGCGACAAAGTAGGTCTTACTTCCAAATTATCTAAGGGAAAAACAATAGGGTTTTTTTGTTTTATTAGCACATAATGAACACAAATCATGTTCTGTTCCTAACATTATTAGAGATAGAGCGGAACACGACTGTCCCGTTTCCTCTTGAGTTTCCATTCTATTTCAAAGACGTTTAGGGGATTACATGACGAAGAAAGGAGAACAAGATTAGACCTCATTCTACACCCTGTTCTCTTCTTCTGTCAAACCCATTAGATTTCTGTTCAAATTAAGTCACTAGTCCACATATCCTGAAGAATTTGTCTTCATTAGTTTGCCCTTGGAGACCCAAAACCAATTACTGTTCTCTTTTATCTATTTGAATGTTGTTGAACATTCCCATTCTCTCATCCTAGAACCTTCACGTATCACTTTTGTATCACTCAATTTCATACCTTGTAAGAAAACAATTATATAAATCAAACCAATTTTCCCATGCCTGTCAGAAAAAAAATTTCATTGTAAGGTTATCAGGAAATACTAAGTACAGAAAATTCTGAGTTTCAGCAGAACAGTTTTCAGAATCTGATGCTGTCCTTTTAAGGAACCAGAAATATGAGTAGATATGAGTTGATTGTTACACATTTGTCCAAAAGTCAAGAGTATGCTAAGGGCCAGGGAATTTAAAAATAAAAAATTGGTAAAGACCCTGTCCCAAAGAGATTCTTAAATCAGTACACTCTTGTAAAAGCCTCATTTATAAATGACCAGATGAAGATACAGTTTCACAGCTTGTTCCCTCTTGAGTAATAAAGAAGTCTCCAGTTGGGCTTGAATGAGAGCGTTGATTTAGGCAAGTACATTATTTTTGTGGAGAAAATGAAACAGAGAGATACCTTAATCCTTTGGATAACCAACTTCATCTAGCAAGTCTTTATTGAGTTCCATTTGTATGCCAAACTATGTTCAGATCCAAACATTGTTTAATAGATTGGACCAAGTCAAACAAGCAAAAATTTAATAAAGGTGACTATAAGCCTTAAGACAGTAGACTTCAGAACTGGGAAGGGAGAATTAGGACTTAGAAATTTTAGTCACCTGAATATTAACCCAAGTCAACACAATGGGGAGCCAAACTGAGCTAATTCAATACTATCCAGTTAGAATATATGAGCCACAAATATAAGTTTAAATGTTATGGTAACAACATGAAAGTAGGGCCATGAGAGTTCAGTGGGTAAAGAAACTTCTTTCCAAGCCTTCTTATGACCTAAGTTCAATCCCTGGAGTCAACATGTGGGAAAAAAAGAACCAACTCCTAAGATTTGTCCTCCGGCTTCAGCGTGTGCATGATAGCGCATGCACATACACACACATTCACATACAATAAAAATAAAAGGTAGGATTAATTTTAGGCAAATATTCTAACTATTAAGGTAACTAAAATAACTATATATAATCAATATAAAGGTTATTCTATAGTTGATATTATATTAATAGAGATCTTTATATGTATTTTATACCTTATAAAGTAAGTATCCATATTGGCTGCATTTCAAATGTTTTAGGTATCATGTGACTAGTAGCTACCTTATCAGACAGCACAGTTCTCTATAAATTGATAATGTTTTATATAATAATCTTTATTTCTCAGCATTGTACTCTGATTAAAAGGAGATAGTGTATTTGAAAAAAAAATCATGGAAGAGGTATTAGACTAGCAAAGCTTGACTTACCACCTCAGTGGTTTGCAGTTGTTGCTTCAGGACGGGTGCTAAATACGCTCTGAATGTGTTCATTCACCTAGGAGAGATTGCTGTAGTTAGGCTTGCCATCACTAAATTAAGCTTGTTCTCTACACTTCCAGAGATAGACTGGGGCATTAAGTAGAATTTACATGGAGACACTCTGCCTTAATGTTAGGAACTCTAATAGCCCTATCTACTACTGAATCTACTTCTCCCAAAAGCAGCTATTTCTTTCTCATTGGAAGTGTTTAAGGAGCTATTATTTTTTAACATTTTTTTCAGGTGTTTGAGTAAAAATGAAAGCACTAAATAAGAGTTGCATTAGATAAACCAGCTTTAATTTACTGAAATTCTGCATGTGGCTCTAACTGGGTGTGGTAGAAAGGCCTACCACTTTAAAATCCTTTAATAGGCCTTCTACCAACTGGGCTGTTCCTCAACCTCAAATTGCTGGAACCTTGTATAATCATTTCTATTACAGCAAGTTTTCCAAAGTCTCTTAATTTCCTGCCTATACAATACTGCCTACACCCCAAACTGAACCAAAAATAGCAGTCGTCTCTGTCTATACCACACACACACTGCTCTTTTCATCGGCTGGCTCAGGAACAGCCAGTAATGCCAGGGGCAGGGCAAGGCTTCCTGTTAATACATAAAGCTTAGTCTATGCAGTCCCTATGATTTCATTATCCCTCGGACCACTCAATAATTCCATGTCTAATTTGAGTAACAAATACAGGACCTGCTTTTCATCACTCTTGTTACAGTAGCGAAATAATGTGCGCTTTTATATAAAAATTCATTTTTAGTTTTGTAAAGTATGGAAAACTAGAGCTAAGTCAGACTCTGAAGTCAGCTGTGATTAGGCTCTTAGACTTGATTTTAAACTGCTTAGTGGCGCTGCCTTGGCGCATCTGCTAGCTGAGCAGTTGTAATGTACACAGATGATGAAGTGGTAAAAATCTGTCCGTTTTCCCTTTTCTCACGAAGCGTGTTTCTGTTCACTTCTTTGGTTAATGGAAAATCTTTTTGTTAACTCAAGTTTACCTGAAATTTAAAGTTACTTTAAAATGGTGTTTGAATTTATAAAGACATGGGTAGGATGCCTGAGAAGTGACTTTGCTAGGATCTCAAAAGCTGTCTTGGAAAAATCAATGCATCTCCTGGGATTCAGCATAAGTATATATGAGAATATACTGTGAAACATGTAATGAAATATATAAAATAGATTCTTGCAAGTCTAAGAATTAGATGAACAATTATTTTGAATGACCCCTAAGGGTCTTCCCTCATTGCCTCTTTCTCCCAGGAAATAAGCTTGGCATTTTTTATGGCTGGTTCCCTGTTTTCTATGTAGTATTATCATTGTACACCAGTATTCTAAATCAGTATACCTTTGTAATTCACTGTTCATGGCCTCTAATGGGACAGGTGAATTACAACATCGTATGCATAGATATATAATACTGTGTGAAAATAACACTGATTTGGAAGCAGGAATTGTCATTCGAAGGATCTTCCATATAGTTACCTTTCTATCAGTTGATAATCTACGTATAACAACTCATTTACCTAGAAAACTGATTTTTAAAACCTCATTTTTTAAAAAATGGTTATACAGTGTATTTACTGTTAGAAATAAAATGTCTCCTAGGTGAAGTATAACATGTTTACTGTTTTGTCTTACCTAACTAAAGGTATTTTGTCTTTGTCACTGAAGCTTAACAACTTCTTTGTTTGTTCATTTACATTTCTTTTGCCCCTCTCCCAGGGTACTGAGGAGCAAACCTAGGGCCTTGTACATATTAGACAAATATTAAAGCTACATCTCAAGCCCTCAATATTTTTAATTTCTTTTTTTTAAGATTTATTTATTTGTTTATTTATTCATTTATTATGTATACATTGTTCTGCCTGCACACCAGAAGAGGGAGCCAGATCTTAGCACAAATGGTTGTGGGCCGCCATGTGGTTGCTGAGAATTGAACTCAGGACCTCTGGAAGAACAGCCTGTGCTCTTAACCTCTGAGCCATCTTTCCAGCCCTCTTTTTAATTTCTTAAACTAGTATGATCTCAATATCTAGTTATCTTCACAAAGCATATGCGTGCCTCATGATAAATTTTGATTAGGATGAAATTCAGAGTATTGTATTATTTGTCTTCATAACGTTAAAACATTGACTGTATACATTTAGGAGGAAGAAACAGACATTGAAGGAATTCAGTACAAAACCCTACGGACATTTCACCATGGAGTCCGAGTTGATGGCATAGCCTGGAGCCCAGAGACCAGACTTGATTCACTGCCTCCAGTAATCAAGTAAGTTTAGACATTCTAATGTCTTTCATGTCAAGTGATCCCAGGTGCTCTGTGCCTATTTTCCATGGCCTTAGGTGATTAGATATTTTGATATTTGCTATTATTTAATAATTTTGGGATTATCATCTTTGCAATTTAGATTTGTGACTGTGGCTGATGCCTTGACTGTGTGTTTGGTCCAAACTACAAATCACTTTACCTGAGTTTGGTCAGGATCATTCAAAGTCATCACAGAATCTGTACTTTTGAATTAAAGTGCTATTTCAGAGCAGCAAGATTGCACAGTGAGCAGCAGAACTTGCTACCAAGCCTGACTACCTGAGTCCCGTTTCCAGAAACCGTTTGATGGAAGGAAAACTAGCCAACTCCAGCAAGCTGTCCTCCGACCTCCACATAGCCACCAGTGTGTGTATACAGACATACACAAAATAAATGTAAAAGCAATAAGTTGCTACTTTGCTAAAATAACATTTTTTTTTAAACAGTAGTACAGTCTTTCTGACCCCAGATGTGAACCAAGGTCATATTTTCATGTTCAGTAGAACATAAATCACTAGTTTAGTCAATGGGTTTCAGTTTCGATGAAAGCGGTTTTTAAAAAATAACAATTGCCTTTGAGAAAAATCAAGTACTAATGCCTGCTAAGACCTTATTAGGTTATTTAAGGTGTGTTACAAATCCCTGATCTTCTTTCCTACAAATGTCAAAGCTAAAAGATTTGTCTTTTAGAAAACAGTACTTAATAAGTTTAAGCTAGCTATTGTTGAACTAACTTAGAATTTTAATTAGGGGACAATTTATATCTAATGAAACTGTGAGCTCTTAGTAGTACAGTTTGATGAGCTAAAAAGAGTGGCTCAGGAATTGAGAGCACAGACTGCTTTTGCAGAGAACCAGCGTTCAGTTCTCAGGACCATGTCAGGTGGCTCACAACCACCTGTAACTCCTACTCTAGGGGGATCTGATGGCACTGGCTTCCACGGGCACCCACACACACTGACACACGTGTACACATAACATAAAGTGTGGGAGCCCGTTCTCAGATTCCTCGTGGCTTTACCCAGCAGGTCCACATAGAGGATGATTAGGACCACGGGCCTGAGTGCAGGTGTCTGAGATGATCTGCACTTGGCTGTGCTGGGGGAGGAGGTCATTTGCTCTACCCCTTGGCGTCTCTGTAAAAACCCTGGGGCAGAGACAGTCGGGGCCTGTTGGAAAAGGTTCCAGGCCCTCTCCAGGCTATCCTTTATTTTCTGTTTATCTCCGCAAGATTCTCCACAATAAATCCTTCTATCTAATATTTCCTGCTGCTCATACTCAAGAAAACTCTGGGGAGCTGTGGGGTTGGTGGGTAAACGCCCCACAATAAAGTAAAAAAGTTTGTAAGTACAGTTTTATAAAGTTTTTACAAGTGCATATGCTTTTGTGCAGTGTGTGTGTTGTGTGTGTGTGTGTGTGTGTGTGTGTGTGTGTCTGTGTCACATGCATGGGTACAGTTGCTGGTGGACAACTTTGTATGTCATCCTCAGTAATGCCATCAACCTCAGAGTCTCACCAAGTAGCCCAGATTGACTGGCCAAATAGTGCAGAGGAGCCTCCTCCTCACGTCTCCCCAGCACTGGGAGTACAGACGCACCACTATGCCTGGCATGTTTGACTCATGCCTTCCGTGAGTTCTGGAAATTGAATTCAGCTTTTCACACGTGCAAAGCAAGCGGTTTTTACCAGCTGAGCAGCAACCCCAGCTCTTCATGTGGTTTTGTAACCTGTACTCTTTGAATACACAACCTTTCTATATCCCCCAGGAGCTCTTCATATTCCTTCCTGGTTAGTACCTGACCCCTGCTCCCCGCCACAGCAGCTGTGAATTGGAGTTCTGTGACCAGAACTTAGTTCTGCCTATGGTTACTTCATCGATGGATCATACAGAATGTGTTCTTTGTGACGGGCTTGAGGCTTCTGAGCCTCAACTCCTTTGCATTCTACTGCGTTTTTTGTATTTTTTAACTTGTTTATCCGTTTTTCTGTAATGGATACCAGGGCCGTTTCCAGTTTTTAGCTTTTATAACTACAGTTTCATGTACATACCTTTATCCAGCTTTAGTGGATATATAGTTTTATTCTCTTAGAAGTAGGATTGCTGGGTCACAAATAGATACATGTTTAATAGTCAGGAAATAAAGAGAGCTGGGGAGATGATGGCTTAGCAGGTAAGAGTACTTAACTGCTCTTACAGGCGGCCTGGGTTTGGTTCCTCGCACCCACAGGGTGGGCCACAACCCTCCTTCTGGCCTCTGCAGGCACCAGCTGTGCATGGGATGTACATACATACATGCATGCAAAGCACACACATAAAATAAGAAAGGCAGTGCCAGATTCTGGGGCTGTGGAGGAGGCTCAGTGGTAGAACACTCGCCTAACTTGCTGGGGCGCTGTGCTCTGTCTCTCGCAGTCCAAAGCCTGGGAGGAGGATCCCATTTCTGAAGCATCTCTACCATTGTGTATTCCAGTGAATGGTGTGTGTTCACGTTGCTCGCTCTTCCTGCTCCCCACATTTAGTATATTGAATTGTAATGGCTCTAGTTCAGTTCTGAGGTTTTCTGATTTCATTAAGATATGGCATTTCCCTTGTGACTAATAATTTCCAGCCCTTTTATGATTTGTTTTCTCTATAAGATGTCTTTGCCTACAAGGCTTTGAAGATGTTCTATTTTTTTCTAGATTTTACAGCCTTTTTTTTTTCCAGACAGTTTATGTAGCTCCCACAGGCCTTGATCTCTCAGAAATCCTCCTGGCTGTCTCTCCCAAGTGCTAAAATTAAAGGCATGTGCCACTATGCCCAGCAGATTTACAACTTTGATCTAACATTGAATGATCTATCCAGCATCTCTTGTCAGCACACATAAGTGATTGTCAACAGCTGGTACGCTTTTTGTCTTTGTATTAAAAGGCAAGTTCACAGCATCTGTACCTAGACAACAGCAAGTAACAGAAACAGTCTTGTTCTCGCAGTTTGTATTTGATTTTGTGACGCTTCTCGTAGCCTAGTCTACTGTATCAGATACTGACTCACCTCATTCTTTGTTACTTCTTTCTCCAAATTTCAATAGGTTTGTAATAGCTTACCCTTTTTTTTGAAGGGTTTTGTTTATTTCTTGTTTTTTTTTTTTTTTTTTTTCTTTCTTTTTTGGTTTTTCGAGATAGGGTTTCTCTGTAGCTTTGCGCCTTTCCTGGGACTCACTTGGTAGACCAGGCTGGCCTCGAACTCACAGAGATCCGCCTGGCTCTGCCTCCCGAGTGCTGGGATTAAAGGCGTGCGCCACCACCGCCCGGCTATTTCTTGTTTTTTAGTAAGCTGCCTCTAATTCTTTTTGGAATTTACGTGTGTGTGTGTGTGTGTGTGTGTGTGTGTGTGTAATTTGAAGAATATTTTAGAGCAAGCTGATAGCTTGAATTTATTGTTTTCAAACAAATTAACACATTTTATTATAAAGATAGTATATTCTTAATGCATAAAATTTAGAAGGATCAGGAATATAAAAGAGAAACTTATTTCTATATCAAAATTCTTTTCATTACTCATAGGAGTATCCAACCCACAGTCCAGGGGCTGTGTATGGCCCAGGATAGCTATGAAACAGGCCCAACACAAACTCATGAACTTAAATAAAACATTATGAATGAGGGACCGGTAACTCAGTCCTGCGGTTCTTAAGTAGGACTTTGTGGATGACAACCTTGTGTCATACTGTCACTAAATGAATGTGTGTGTGCTCTTACTATTTGTATGCACTCATGACTTCAGTTTTACCGTGGTGTGTGGCTTCCGATGTATTGTCTTCCCAGCACAGTCGAATTGGCCCCATCAATGTTCATGTGCTGAGAGTGACTTAGAGAGTGAAGCAAATGATGACCAGCACTGTTCTGAGTCCCGTTGCAGACAATGGACATTTGGTGTTACTGTGATAGAGGCGGTAGCTCTGCTTATCTGGTGATCTAGAGTCCCTTCAGTCATGCCCATGAATTTGTTTCAGTGGTAATTCTGATTCTACCAAATCGACAGGAAAGAGGAAATCAACATATGGAGCACAAAGAGTTGCAATCTGACATTCAATAAAAATTTGATCATGTCTCTTTACCAGCCACTTTTTCTAACTAGACTTTGTAAGTCTCATCTTTCCAGCGACAAATGTCCCTCGCTTTACACCCGTTCATGTCATCATTTTTTGGCAGCACCTATGTTTGTGGGAAACTATTTTTAAAAATTATAGAACACCCAGCCGGGCGGTGGTGGCACACGCCTTTAATCCCAGCACTTGGGAGGCAGAGGCAGGCAGATCTCTGTGAGTTCGAGGCCAGCCTGGGCTACAGAGCAAGATCCAGGAAAGGTGCAAAACTACACAGAGAAACCCTGTCTCGAAAAAACAAAAACAAAACAAAAAAAAAAAAAAAGTAAAATTCAAGCCAAACTACCTGGCAAGCATCTTGATAATACACTGAAAATTGTAACTGCTTCCATCAAACCAAATACTGGCTCAATGGTTTCTCAAATACAATGCCAGGGGTCCATTTATTTACTGTTGCCCTTTTACTTTCATAATAAAAAAAGAAATGATGTTGTGTTACTTAGATATGTCCATCTTCTTTATGAGTGGTGACAAACTTGGGCCTGCTTGATGGTTTTAAAACTCTCCAAGCAGGTGCTTCAGAATTAGATTATTATGTGAAGACTTCTTGCTTATCAGTGGCAGCAGATATCATAAAAGTTATGCACAGGCTTGTTCACCCATTAGCTTTTTGCTAATGTGTATATATTTAATGTCTTTCTCAAGACAGTTCCTCATCGAATAGAGCTAAAAGAAGCCAAGAAGTTGGATACCGCTGATTTATATATAACTGGATATGATTATAGTCATATGGTCTAATTTTTGCTTTATTTTTAAGAGTACTCTGAAATAAATAGAATTTTCTTTGTGACTACATAGTGGGCTCTGTAAATGGCTAAGGTATGACTAGGATCTCTCATTGTAAGTTTTAGTTTATATTTAAAAAGAAGTTCTGGTTGGTAATGCAGTGTGTTGTTGGTTGATTGGTTGGTTGGTTGGTTGGTTGGTTGGTTGCTCTCTTCCTGACTTGCTGCACTTTTAATCTCTGCTTGTTTTTCTTTCATAGTAGTAGAGAGCAGATTTCTCATCTTATTTCAGTTCTCTGAGGTTTTCTGTTCTTCTTAAAGGATGATTGGGAAACTCGGAAAGCAGTAAAACTTCAGAGAAAGGTAGAGAATGCAAAGTATGCCATGCCAACTTACTAAGAAATCCTGTGTTTATAGCTGAAGACAAATCCAGAATGTACTAGCATTTATGTGTTCCAGAATAAAACACTGGATTTGTCTCCTACCTTCTTTAATGGCTATAATATTTTTTAATGCAAACTGCAGTAACTCCACCACCACCACCATCCCGAGAGCATCATGAGTTATGACAAGATTTGATGACTTGAGGCAAAGGAGGCATGGGGGAGGACTTTAATTTACAAAGGCTAAAAATGGCTTTGTTTTTTCTCTTCAGATTTTGTACTTCAGCTGCTGATATGAAGATTAGATTATTTACTTCAGATCTTCAAGATAAAAATGAATATAAGGTATATTGACAAGTACAATAAATTGATATGTTTAAGTTTGTTCATTTTCTTTGCTTATTAAATTGTACTTATTATGATTTAAAATGACCTTTTAATGGCCGTAGGATTGGTCAAAAATTCTTTAGAGAAACAAAAGCAGTAGAATGAATATAATTTATGAGTGGATTGACTGGCGTTACTAATAGGAGCTAGGTCATCTAATCATGGCAGTCTGCGTGCTGACAAGGCTGGGAACCCTGTTGTTAGTCAATGTGGTCTTGTAGGCCTGGAAGTTTCTCGGTGAGGTCCCATGGGCACTCTGATGTCAGCAAAGAATAGGGACAGCAGCAACAGCAGGCTGGACACAGCAGCAAGAAGTGAAGGCCGGCTGACCAGCAGCACTGGTTCTCCTGGGACCATTTTCTGTCTGGTGCCAGCCACTCTGAGGAAGATCTTCTCCCTTCAGTCCAAAGGCCTGGGTCTTAGTTCAAGATCCAGTCAAGCTGGCGATGATCATTCACCATCTCTTTACAGTCTGTAGTTTAGGTTTCATTTTCTATGTTACACTCCCTAGTAACTAGGTTGTTAGAAGAAGCTAGTTAGTAAATATAACATTACAGATACTAGGAACAGCAAGTAAGAGAGGAGTTTCCAGATCGATGTAGTAAGGATGAAGTGAAATAGAACTTCACGGGACAAATACTGAGTCCAGAGTAGCCTAGGCAGGATTACAGAGTGCTGGTGAAGGAGTGTGAGCATGATGTCTGCATTGATAATTACAAAAATGAAAGATAATAGACTGTATTCTTAAAATTGCTGAGGGAGTAGGTCCTAGATGTTCTCACAGTACACATAAGAAAAGTGAAGCAGGTGAACTAAAAACTGACGATGGGTAGGTTAGCTCTGTTACTATAATCATTTTACGGTGTGTATGTACTCCTTAAATATGTAAGTATTTTAATGGACCTCAATAAAGGTGGAAAAGTTTGAAGTAGATTTTTAGAAAAGTAAATGCAGACCTCCTTAAGAAAACAGATGTGACAACACAGGACAGCAAGGGAATGTGCAGGCAGAGTCCCATGAGGGCCCAGCGTTGACGGTGCAGCAGGGACCAGGGGCCTTGGACCAGACCTTACAATGAATGCCTCATGTTAAAAATATATGGATAACAGGGTTTACTGTGTGACTCACTGTGTCACACTTCAGCTTCCATGACTAGATTTTCCCTTTTTTTTTCTTTTTTTCTCTTAAATTCTATTTGGTTTTATTTTGGGACGGAGATGGGTAGGATCGGTAGGCATGATGTGAAAGACACAAAGAATAAATAAAAAGAAAGTTTTTTTTAAAAAAAAAAGAAAACAGATGCAGGACTGAAGAGATGTCTCAGCGGTTAAGAGCACTGACTGCTCTTCTGGCAGCTCACAGCTGTCTGTAACTCCAGTTCCAAGGGATCCAGCACCCTCACATAGACATACATGCAGGCAAAACACTAATGCACATAAAATACAAACAAACAAGCAAATAAATAAATAAATGAAATGACTAGGCTTGAAGCCAATTCTAGAGAGAGAGAGAGAGAGAGAGAGAGAGAGAGAGAGAGAGAGAAATAGATGCAAGAGCCACACTCCTTGCATTCAAAGCTCAGTCCTACCTGCAGGGAGTACAGTATCTGCCTCTGGGTCGTGAGTACTGAGTGAGCTAATTCATATAAGACCTTTAGAACAAAGAACAATACTTTATACATAAATGATATATATATGTGTCTGTATATATATATATTCTATTAATAGTAAGTAGCTGCCCTCACGTTGAGTTGAAATTGTATCATGTTTTGTTACAAGAATAATACTGACCATTGCAAGTTCCCATTTGTTCCTTTAAGGGCCAGAAGAGGAATTTTGTGTTGACTGAGGCTATGGGCTTGAATATGAGCTGTCTCCAGTGCTGTCACTCACATTGAACAAATGATTGCAAACATCTGAGGAGAACGTGATTTATATATGTATTTGTTAGGTGGTTGTAAATGTGCAAAGCAACAGATACGTGATGAAAACCTAGAAAGACTGTCTCAGGAAGTCCAGCTTCAGTTCTCATTTGAGCTTTCTCTCCTCACTGAGCACGGAGGTGCTATGAGGACAGATGCCGTTGAAAGAATAGTGTGTTTCCATAAGCAATGCATGCTGGAGAAGAAAGACTGTGGTGAATGATTGACGGCTTTCCAGATAACCTTCTAGGGAAGTGGCTAGAGAGATCATACTTTTAAAAGGGCAGATTTCTTAAACTATATTTATAGACAAGTATTCCGGGCGGTGGTGCTGCACACCTTTAATCCCAGCACTCGGGAGGCAGAAGCAAGTGGATCTCTGTGAGTTCAAGGCCAGCCTCGTCTACAGAGTTCCAGGACAGTCAGGACTATACAAAGAAACCCTGTCTCAAAAAAAAAAAAAAAAAAAAACCTTAAAAAGAAAGAAAGGGAAGAAAAGAATTGCAGAGTGAGACCATTAGATGGATGTTGTAGATTGTGCCCATGCTCCTTACTGACCTCTCTTCCAGGTTTTGGAGGGTCATTCAGATTTCATTAATGACTTGGTGTTCCATCCCAAGGAAGGCCACGAAATTGCAAGTGTAAGTGACGACCACACCTGCAGGTATGTTGCTTGTGTTACAGCCACATCTGTGAATTGTCATTTTATTTTAATAAACATTTTAAAAATTAGGAAATTGTAGTCGGTATAGGCTCCATGAAATCTATGTCTAAATTATAGACATGGCACAAATATTCCAAAACGAATAAATTAAGTTTTCATACAGTTAATGGGCACTCCCCTTGCTGGTTCCCAAGTTCCTCTTGCCCTCTTCTTTGGGATTTGCATATTTATAAGCCTATGTGTACCACTGGCTCAGAGTCTCCAATATTAGGCAAGCTCAGTAGGCTAATTAGGTTAGTGTTTATTAATGAACTGTGAATCTCATGTGTTGCCTAAGAGGGAAACGTTAGTATTTTTACAAATCCTAAAGTCTGTATGAAGTTCTCAGTGGGTACACTTCAGTATGATGTGTGTCCCCCATGGCCTCCTTTCCCAGTTTAGGATGAATGGGATGTGTATAACTTTGTGATAATGCTCCAATCTGTAGACTATCAAAAATCATTAAAATGAGCTAAGGACTACAGAGTGAATGAGGGAGTCAGTAAAGTGTCACTTGCTTCATTTGCTCTAACAATACTCTGAACAAATGTTCACTGGGTGTGCTCTGCTTGGTGACACGCTTTCAGAGCCATCCCTGTTTGTTAATGCACACGTGTCTACACCGCTACGAAGTATGTAGTGCTGCACACTGAAAGTAAACCACTAGCTACCTCTTAAGTATTCTGTCTTCATATAACTTACAGTCTTAAAGGTATAGCTGCAGCTACAGGCTATTGTGTCTATGTACCACCTGCTAAAATTTCCTTGTGAGGGACATGAAAGGTTTGTAGCTGTAAAACCTAGAGCCCCAAGTATTTACTAACCTGTTTGTATAGAGGCCTAAATAGTAAACAGATCATTTAAAATAATAGGAAAGTAGAAGTAAAGTTTGATAATTAAGTTCTATAAAACATGGTTTTTCTAATCAAAAGCATTTAGGATAATGAAACTTGACAGGAGAAGAAATCAATGTCTTTGCCAGCCAAGGAGAAACTTGTGCCTAGCAGATGGCAGCCAGGCATACTCGGTAGTCTGTGATTGGATTCTCTAGGGATTTTTTTTCCTATTCGGTTTGGTTTGGTTAGATTTTATTCATGTGTTTGTTTTTCCTTTCTTTATTGAAAAAAAATAGAGAGACACAATATAATCTGATAAGGGTTTCTCCTTCCCCCAACTCCTCCCAGGTCCCACCCACCCACCCAAATTCACACCCTTTCTTGTGCTCTCTCACTATAACACAAACAGACATCTTAATAACAATACTGATAAAATAAAAACAAATAGGACAAAAAGGAACAGGAAAAAAAAAAAGAGCCAAAGAAAAACACAGAAACACATATAGACATAGACATGCACATTGGCACACACAGGAATCCCATAAAAACACGAAACCAGAAACCTTAATGTATACGCAAAAGGCCTGCAAGGTAAACAAAATATATATTAAAATATATTAATTATATTTTATAATCATACTTAATATATTTATATATTATTTTATTTAATATATGTTTATATGTTGCGTATAATATATAAATAAGAATATTGTTTTATGTGTATTTAATAATATATCTAAAATAAAACATACATTAAAATATATAAACAGAGAGAGAGAAAATGTCTAAATAAAGTGTGATGAGAAAAAAATACCTCCAAAAACACCATTGAGTTCATTTTATGCTGTTGTGCCTGGGACCTGCCCTTAATTGTGGTTTGTATGCATAGTGAGACTCCTTTGAACCTTGGAGAAAATTATTCCTTTGTGACTAGTTATCAGCTGGAGAAAATTTTTTGGTTTAGGGGTAGGGGGTTGTGTCCACTCCCCCTCTCAGTTCTGGGACCCCATCAGGCCTTATGCATGGTGCCACAGTCTCTGTTCGTATGTGTGTTGGTCCTGTTGTATCTAGAGGCTTTTTTCCCTTGGTGTCTTCCATCCATATACAGTCTTTCCACCTCTTATTCCACAGAGTTCCCTGAGCCCTGAGAAGAGACATTTTGATGGGGACATCCCATTTAGGACTGTGTGTTCAAGGTCTCTCACTCTCTGCATATTATCTGGCAGTGGGTCTCTGTATTTGTTTCCATCTGCTGCAGGAGGAAGCTTCTCTGTTGATGGCTGAACAAACACTGATCTATGAGTAGAGCAGAATGTCATTAGGAGTCATTTTATTGCAGTGTCCCTTGGGCAGAACATTAGTCCCTAGGTACATGGACTGTCTAGTCTCAGATTCTAGACTACCTGAGCAGTATAGGCGTGGGTTCCATCTCATGGAATGGTCCTTACATCCAATTAGATAGTGATTGATTGTTCACACATCTTTTGTTCCACTGCTGCACCAGCATGTCTTGAAGGCAGATCACCATTGTGGACCGAAAAGTTTGTAGTTGGGTTAGTGTTTGTCTTTCTCCAGTAGTATGCGTTTCCTCACAGTACTGTGGATGTTAGTCAGTAACAGTGATGGCTCTCTGTAGGCACCAACCTGACTTCTCCATGTCAACACCTACATGGTGAGCTGTGGCGGTGTTGTCTTCAGCAATAGGACCTTACCATCAGTTTGTAGAGAGCAACCAATAACCCTGACGGTATCCTGGATTGTTTGCTGGTTTCCATGGGCCTGTTTGGCCAACAATTCAATTAAATGTAGCCCTTTCCTGACATTGGAGGTTTCATTTGGTGGTAAGAGACGTCTAGCTGGACCTTTGTCTCCAGTTACTGAGTGGTTCTAAAACAGTGGCTAGATGCCACAAAGTAGGTGGCAGCGCCTTAAGCACATGCTTCCCAATGACCTCCAACCTTGTCAAGAGTGTGCCAACCTTCTCTCCTTTCATATAATACTTGTGTTTTTCTTATTAGACTTAGAGAGTGGTTTGGTTTGGTTGGTTTGGTTTGGTTTGGTTTGTTTTTGTTTAGTTGGTTGGCTTTTTATAGACTTGTTAAATTCTCCCAATATTATGAGAATTGACAAATTTTTATCAAGTATAAAAAATTTAGAGCTCTCTCACACTCTTACTACCATCTTATGGAAGAAAATACATTTTTAAAAGATAAAACAAACTTGAATTTAGATTAAGTCCTTTAAATAAATTGAACTTTGCAAAACTATGCCAAAAAATATAAAATCCGGGTGTGGTGGCACACACCTATATTGGTCACTTGGGAGATTGAATTTGAAACCTTCAAGGGCTATTTGATTAGCAGGCAGCCAGGACAACATACCAAGACCCTTTCTCAACAAAGAAAAGAAGAAAAAAAATAGACCTCATTGTACCTGAGTGCCTCATGTTGCTGGACTGTGCTAGACCTCTGTAGCAAGTGCTCTTAGTGGCCAAGCCATCTCTCCAGCCTGTGTTTAACTGTTTTTCATTGTTGTCTCTTTAAGATTTTTTTAAAAGTTTTTTACTTATGTGTAAGTGTATTTCCACATGAGTGGATACCAATGGAGGGCTGTAGAGGATGTCAGATTCTCTGGGAATTAAGTTACAGGTGACTGAACAGCCCAATCTGAGTGCTGGGAACAAAACTCTGATCCTATGCAAGAACAGCAAGTGCTCTTAACTGGAGAACCATCTCTCCAGCCTGTGTTTAAGTGGTCAATGGGTTAAGCCTATTAAAAGTTCATTAATGCAGAACATCCCACATAGTCAGTTCCAGATCACAGATGTTCTTGAATATTAGAATCAGTGTCATTCTGTAAGAACAAGTCGGATCAACAACTGTTTATTAAACGCATTAGTATAGACAACACTTAGTACTTAAGGGGCTACAAAAGGAATAGACTCAGTGCTCACTAAAATTGCAAAAAAAATGTCAAAAAGAACCTTTTTCTCTGTTTACCCCTTAGCCTTTAAAAATATTGGATAAAATTTATAATGAAGGAAAAATTGACTTCTACAAACCAGGAGATTCTTAGTTTAAGACTAATGCATATGAGGCATGTAATATACCATTCACTTTCTCTATAAAATATGAAACATTAAAGATGTCATGTTCTGGCTAAGAATGGATAGGATATAACTTTTTCTTTAAGAGATAAGACTCATTTAAAAATGTTATTATTTTTATTTTTAATTTTGTGTATTTGTGGGGTGGGGGTTTACGTATGTGAGTGCAGGGCCTGCAGAGTCTAGGAAATGGCTTTAAATCCGGGAATGGGAATTACAAGGAATTGTGAGCCACCTGATGTGGGTGCTGGGAACTGAATTCGGGTTCTCGGCAGGAACAGTGTGTAATCTTAACCTGGGCGTCTCTCTAGCCCCTCTCTTTTGTTGTTTGTCTTTATAGTATGACCAAACAACTGGTTAGGAATACTAAAGAATGACCTAAGATGTTCCCTGACCCAGTGTTAGAGTCTTTCAAAGGACTGGTACAAGAGAAGAAGAATATCCCATTTCTCTGTGTACCACATACTAGCAACTTCTTGCCATAGTCGATCTGTTTACATACATTTGAAAGTCTCTTAGGATCCATTATTAAAATGGAGTTTCTGCCCTCCCTCTCTTGAGTTGGAACCATAAAATATGTGCAGTATTTTAAGATAGCCCTTGATGGAAGTAGCAAAGGGGAAACTGAGCCTTCTGAGGATAGGGCAATATAACATTTCTTTAAGAATAATCAGTATTGAAGACCTCATGGACAGTGCCTAACTAATTCCCAGCATAGAGTGAAATCAGGACAGTGTATTGTTCATTATTATGTCATAGTTAAATAATTCAGGAAATAAATACAAGCTGGCTCACATTTGCATATCTTTATTAATTCAGTGAATGAATTAATGCTAATGAAAGATAAAATAGAAGCATAGGCAGTTCTCATTTTTAATCTTTTAATTCTTTTTCTGTGGCTAGCAATCCATTTCTTTCATCATTAATATTGCAAATATATTAAAGTTTTTGATACTACTTGCTTAGTAAACTTCAGTATTTAAAAAAGATAACCATTTCTGATGTTGAGTTCAGAGTATGTCTGAAAATCTGGCATATTGACATACCCTTGGAAAAACTCTTGCTTCAGATTATCACACCATTGAGTTGTCTCTACTTTGAAGGCTTTACATAGCTGTCAGACTTTCCTAGTCCAGGCTATTAACTAGCAAAGTTGCACACCACTGTAGCTGACAAAGCCTGTCTTCAAGATTTGATAATTGAGTTCCTAGAGCTGGGGTTTCTATTGTAGAGTCCCACCTCTGAACTTTGCCCTCAAACCAGATATGTTAACACCCAGTCTTTCTGTCTCGTTCTCCTTTCTTATTGTGTCTTCAGTAAAGACGGACACCATTGCTTTCTCTAATCGTCTAACATTAGTTACATGACAGTTGATAAGTAAGAAAGGAAATCTTCGTTTTACTATCACAATATTCAATGAAAAATGTATTTCTTGTCAACACAGGAGGTCCCATTCTTGCACACAGGGACATTATAAAAGTGCCTTCTCGTCCTTACAACTGCATCTCTGCCCTGTTACTTTTGTTCTTTTCTATTTAATTAATCAGCACACCGATTCATGTGATCTACTCATGTCTTTAGAAACACTGTGGTTTGTATTTTGGCTTTAATGGATACAGATGTGCCACTTAATGTCATCCATCCCTTCTTTTGTCTGTTGTTTAAAAACATTTGCTAGCAGAAATGTCCTTCTGTGACACACTTTCTAGCAGACAATGAGCTGCCAACTGAAATAGAGAATAAACAAATGAAAAGAACAGTGTGTTATACAGAAAATTTCTCTAGAGTTCTCCATCAGAGTATCTACCACCAATTGTCAACTGAACAGATCCTTGAAAATATCTATGGTATTTCATATGCCAACACACAATTTGTGGGATCTTTTAATTAATTAATTGTATGACAATTACATTTTAATACCATATGGTAAGGAAATTGAACATTCTGTTGAAAAACAGCCTAACATGAGGCAATGATTTCAGCAAGACATTAGAAAAACTAAAGTAATTATAACTCATAAACTTAGACCCAGTTAACCTTTGATCCTCCATGTTACAGCTAAATCTAACTTCTGTTTACAGAATGGTGTTGGAAAAGGACGTTCTTTGTTATAGTTCAAATTGGGTGAAAACTGCTGTTTTCTTTCTCTTTGAAAATGGTGCTGTATCATCCAGTTCTCTAGTGCCCTTTGGTTCATTGGAGATTAGCTTCTTGATAAGGGCCTTAAAACCTTTACCTCTGAAATTTAATTGCAAGCATTCACATATTTGCACCTGTCCATTTCATACAACTTTGGCTTTTTGTCCCCAGTAATTTAACCTGACAGCATTTACACATACTTTTAGAAACGCCTGTTTCTTTCCATGAGTTTGGTTATGTGTGCTGAGGATGCTCTTTGTTTCTTCGTTTCTTTACCCTTTGAGGTGCTGGGTGTCTGACCTTAGATGTGGTAAACAAGTGTTCTGTCACAGACAGAGAGACCCTGCTCCTGGCTAAAGCTTTTCTCGTTCTCTAGCGGACAGTTTTTTTTTAAAAAAAATACTAGGAACACATTGTTGACAAATAAATTTGGAACTATTAAGGCCTGGGTTTCCAGATTTCAATGTCTTCTTGTGAGAAGCCCTCCTATCTGGGATGGACTATACCAGTGGATTTTAGAAAAGCAGAAAGCTGGGAAACCATCTTAAAATCATGCCTGCCACTCATTTTAATTCCTAACACATGAATGAAGAGTCATTTGATACTAGGGCAAAGCCCTTTCTTAGGTTATTAATCATTGACTGCCATTGAACCATTCTTGCTCTTAGGTGGACTTCATCATGTTCTCTCTCTCCCTCCATATATATATGCCTCTCTCTTCTGGTTTGATGAGCAACTACCATAATAAAATAAAATACCTACAGTATAAATAGTACGTTTTTAAAGTCAGTTCAGAATGTATCAC
Organism: Peromyscus nudipes; assembly: GCA_902168325.1. Taxonomy (NCBI): domain Eukaryota; kingdom Metazoa; phylum Chordata; class Mammalia; order Rodentia; family Cricetidae; genus Peromyscus; species Peromyscus nudipes. The sequence continues at coordinate 34,820 of CABHPH010141145.1, forward strand.
TATTGGATGATTTTCTTTGTGCTTGCTTGTCTCATATACCTAATTTAGATTTTTTAATATTAATTAGTTGCCATCAACATCACTTCATTAAAATAGCTTTCATTTTCATATTTTGTCAGTTTATAGAATTAAATAATTAAACTAATAAGCAAAGGTTTAAGTCACATACAAACAGTGCTTTGTAGACAGAACACTCATAATCCATCTTGGTAAGCATACAACGATTGCACATGAGAAGACATTAGGAAATAGCTTCCTCTTATGATTTCACGGAGGGAAATGGGAAGGATCTTCATAAGGAATCTGCTGCATGTTATGCCTCTACTATCTGCGTCGGGGTTTCTGTTGCCATGATAGAACACCATGACCAAAAGCAACTTGGGAAGAAAAGCTTGAACTCTCGGTTCATACTCTGTCATTAGGAAAGTCAGGGTAGGAACTCAAGGCAGGAACCTGGAGTCAAGAACAAAAGCAGAAGCCGTGGAGGAATGGCACTTCCTGCCTTACTCTCCGTGAATTGCTCAGCCTGCTTTCTTACACGACTCAGAGTACATTGTAGGGGGCCCACCCACATCCATCGTTAATCAAGAACACGTCCCATGGTCGCGCCTGTGTCAGTCTGGATGGAGGCATTTCCCCAGTTGAGACTTCTCTTCCCAGATAATTCTAGCTTGTGTCAAATTGACAAACAAACAAACCGCCAGGATGAAGACGTTTTCCCTTTTGTCTACATAGATCCATGCATAGATGGGGGAAGTGACATCACATGCAGAGGGAAAGGACAATGATGGAAGAACTCTCTGTCTTAGCCTGGAGAGACGGCTGGAGGGTTAAGAGGACACACTGCCCTTGTAGAGGACAGTTCTTGTAGAAAACAGCTTCGTTCTTAGCACCCACTCCAGGGTGCTCAAAACCACCTAGAACTCTAGCTATAGAGAAAGCTGATGCTTCTAGCTTCTGCGGGCACCACACACACAATTTAAATAAAAAAATAATAATCTTAGAATGAAGTCAATCTTACAAAATTGGATCCTGTGGAAAACTGCAGCTTTTGACATTCAGACAAGTGATGTTTTTTATTAGAATGTAAGATGAAAGTTTTATCTTTTTACAGAAGTAATTATAAGGAAATATGTGTGAGGGAAGAACAAAATATAGTATAGCTAACTTGGAAAACTGTTTGACAGATGTCTGTCTTGCGAAAGTTAAATGCATTTGTAAACCTGATTCACCAGTGCCATGCCTAGGTGTGTACTGAGCAGACAGCAGGGATTGTGGGAGAAGTTATATGGAGGTCTGTACTCACTCAGGTTGGGTATGTACAGAAAGGTTACGGTGACATTTTTGGTAAGAACTTGGGAACTAGAGCCTTTTTACCCTTTGTCAGAGAGTAAGGAACACAGCTAGAAAAGAGCGTGGGTGATGTGTGGTGCTGTGGGAATGCTCCAGATTTTGCTGCTGTTCCCTTTAGTGTAGTCTGTGTTTTGTGTGATTAGGATTCATGTACCATTTGTGCGCATGATATACTTTAAAAAAGAAAGAAAAGAAAAGAAAGAAGGAAGGAAGGAAGGAAGGAAAGGAAAGGAAAAGAAAGAAAGAAAGAAAGAAAGAAAGAAAGAAAGAAAGAAAGAAATGTGAGATTATCGGGTGGACTTAATATATTTGCTAGATGAACCATTTGGTAAAGATAGCAAATGAGTTGAGCTCCACAAAAGGATTTCAGAGGGCTTAATTATGGAATCTATCAAAAAGGGAAATAAGACATAACAACCTAAATTATACCATCTGCAGCTAATTTAGTTAGGATAACTTATTTTAGTCCAATTTGTTGTATTTTGCATACTTAGTACTGAGATTATGTAACATTTGGGAATTATTGAATCAGTGTATAATTACAAACCATAAATCATTGTATCCTAGTCCTCTGAAATATGATCCATATGACCCTCCTCATGTGTGAGCTAGCTAGCTTTTTTTTTAGGGATCATCAGGTTCTGATCAGGATAAAATACTGCTGAAATTAGACTAAAATTTGGTTGATTAGACCACAATATACTTAGCTAATTGACTTATTTTCATAACTATCTCTATTTTTCACCTCTTTTGTCTTCTTTATTTGAAGGAGGAAAGCACCATAAAAATATTTTGGCATGTATTTGCTCAATTTATAAAATAGCCAACAAAACTCAAATTCACTTTAAAATAAAATCAAGAGAATGGATGTTTTAGTCCACCCTCTATTGAGACTCATTGAATTGAGAAGACAAATTTCTACTATTCCAATAGTGATAAAATATATGCTAGCCCAATACTTCACTGTGGAAATGGCAATGTCTTAATGTCTAATCTCATTCTAGATATTGAAGGGCAAAAGCTTAAACTCTTAGTAATTTGTTTTTTCAATTAAACCAAAACTGTCTCCCTCATATAGTTAAAATAAATGAAAAGTGTCTTTGGGTAAAAGAAAAGATCTGCTTCTAATATTTAATCAAGTAGGTGATCCTGAAACATATGTGTGCTTGGTCCTGCCTCAACTGAATGAACCAGGCCCTGTTGACTCTCCATGGGAGGCCTTACCCTTTCTGAGGAGTGAAGAGGGGTAGGTTGGGGGGGGGAGCTGGAGGAGTGGAGGGAGGGGGAACTGTAGTTGGTATGTAAAATTAATTAAAAAATTAATTAAAAAATGTGTGCTAGTTTATATGTTACTATGATATTTCAAATTTGACATCCTATACTTTTTACAAATAAACTTTGCCTACTTTACATTCCCATATTTTTAAAACTCCTTTAGAGTCCTTAAGAAAGTAGGAACTATAAAACCTACAGGAGAGGGGCTAATGAATGCTTTTGATTATTGGTTTTTATTAGGGGGTGTTAAGAATGGATCCAGGGCCTTGTGCATGCTTAGCACACTCTCCACTGAGTTGCACCCCTTAGCTTTGAATGTGCTCCCTTTAAGACCAGAATGCTGAGGCACTTTGCCACCCCAGTTATCGGACTGCTGTTTCCTGCTATGCTAAGTACTCATTACTCTGTAACAGTGGCTGGGTGAGACTCATAAGCTAGCCAAAAAGCATAGTTCCTGGGACAGTGCCGTGCCTGAGATTTCTGAGGTTCAAAAGCCACTGAGATGAAGAGACCTAATTGTGAGTAAGCTGGTGCTCACGGATAGGCGGTAGAAAGAACCAAGTGCCTGTTTCTTTTGCCCATCCTTACTCTGGTGACTGGTAAGCATGGCCAGCTTTGGGGAGAAAACACTGGAGAAGTCAGCTGGCTCAGAATTTGTATGAGATGAGACATGCCCAAGGTAGAAGGAATGAGCGCTCTGGAATGGCTGTGCACTAAATTCATGTCACCTCATACTTGCTTCTTCATATGTTATTTTGAAAATGGAAAGGCTGGTGTGTAGAGATTGGTATATATTTGTGTGTGTGTGTGTGTGTGTGTGTGTGTGTGTGTGTGTTTAAGCACCCTTGATGGGAATAATTGTTCATTGAGATGCCTTAAGTAGGCATGCAACCTGATTAATGGCCTAGAAACATTGATTTTGCTTACAGTGGATACATAAATAATTAATGTTACTATGTTGGATGAATTAGAAAATATATGACTCTTTCCATAATTGAGCATGGTAAAACTTAAATTCTTTATGCTACTTTGACATTTTTCAAAAGCAGTATTTTAATTTTCTCAGATGTTTATCAAATACAATTGCATGTAATAATCTGTAGTTAATGGCTTTGAATATGTTTGTCAAAGTTCCATTTATATTTTTTGGTAGTGATATATCAAGAATATTTAACATCAAACTCTTTTATTAGGATTTGGAGCTTGGAAGGAAAACAGACGGCTCATTTTCTTCTTCATTCTCCTGGAATGAGTGTGTGCTGGCACCCTGAGGAAACGTTTAAGGTAATTATCTCTAACTTGGCTTTCCCTTACCAAGCCTAAAGGACATGCAGGGATGATCCCTATACCCCGTAAGGAAAGAAGACCCAGTGACTCCACCTCAGACACAAATGAGCACAGACGCATTGGAGCTAAGACAGAGTCAGCACTTCAGTAGTTTCTCTAAAATTGTTAGCTTTCTGTAACCATCATTCATATGCACAGAGTATCCTTTGCCTGGCCTTTGGCAGATTACAGCCTAAAAATTGGTGCTCAATCTAGTTAGCAGTATGTGGTCTAAAAAAACAAAAAACAAAAGTTAAGTCTATGCTTATGAGCCATATATAAACACGTGTCAGTGGCATAAGGCACATTTGTTCTGGATTAGTGGCACCCAGTTGCTGTTCAAATTAAAGCTTCCTAAAATACTAAGGATACACTGAGTTCTTACTACTGTTTAGCCTTAACTCATGGTGCAAACAGGAACCATTCAACAAGCTTTCTCATTTGCCAGTGTGTTTTCCGTAGAATCTGAGTACCACGTTCATCTCAAAGTTAACCCTTCAGCATTTCCTGTACCACGCTCATTCTTGGCACCTGATTTTCATAGGCCTCTGATGTCTTCCTGGTTTTTTCAGTTCATTGCTGTATCCTCAATTTTGCACAAAAGGATAGCGTTGATTAAATCCAGCAAATGTGCAGTGGTAAAGCTTTTTCTCTTAACAATTATATTATTCCAACTTCTTTTTAAATTTTAAGCTTTCTCTTTTGTACGTTTTATTCCTAGATGTTTAGATATATTTTCCTTTTTTCTAGCTTTCTTTAAATGAGAATACAAATTTATATGTTTCATTGTGGCATACATATTTTGTTCTTGTTGATCACTGTATCCCACTCCCCTTCCATTGTCTTCCTGCCTTCCGGCCTGCTCTCCTCCCTGTCCTTCAACACCTCCACTGTTCCTCTGTGTCACATGTGTCCTGTTACCTCCCCTTAATATCTCTGCTTCTTGACTTCTCATGGCCCTCTTTTTAGATTTGTGTGTGTGTGTGTGTGTGTGTGTGTGTGTGTGTGTGTGTGTGTGT
>CABHPH010141145.1:47422-59117 GCA_902168325.1 Peromyscus nudipes
CCACCAACGCCCGGCGACAGACTTTTTTAATGGAGTATGAAGCTCTACATCCTGGCTTCTACACTTTGAATGTGTATGTCCTTTTCCTAACTGTCAGAGATAAAAACATTGGGAACCCAAAGGTTAATCAGCTGCACCACCGTATTTGAAAATGGTTATCTTACGCCTAGGAAATGATGTAAAAACAAAGTTCGTTGTATTTAGGGGTCCAGTTTGGTGACGTGAGTATGCTGAAGTTGGGATCTAGGATGGGTTGCCAAGAGTAAATTAATCCAGAATGTAAAATTGGTCTAACGAAATTATCTAGTATAATTGCCATCTGTTTATTAAAAGTAACTATATTGAGAAAAGGTATAGATGTTTAAATACAGTTTTGCCAAAAATACACAGTAGGTATTAACCTATAAGGGAAGAAAATGCAGTTTCCAATTGTAAATTATGTATTTCTATACAATAAGACATTTTCTAGAAATGAGAGGGATTCCTTTATCTCTTAGTTGAAAGAATTAAAGTTCACTGTTGCCCTTAGTTACAGGATGCTTTCCAACTGCTCACCTCTTACACCGTATTACAGTTTTTGCAGTGGTAACATGGCACTCTTAGTAAACCTGCTCTTGGAAATGTGTTTCCATTAGGCGAATACAGAAGCCGTAATCCAAGGGGGTTGCCAGTAGCTCTGGGCCAGCCTGTGCTACAGACTTAGACCTTGTCAATAGATGGGTGGGTGGGTGGATGGGTGAGTGAGTGGATGGGTGGGTGGATGGATGGATGGATGGACGGATGGATGGATGGACGGACGGATGGACGGGACGGATGGGCAGACAGACAGACAGATAGGAAAGTCAGACGGACTGAAATGGGAGGAAATGTCCATGGGGAGTTGTTAGTCATCACTCTGGTTCTTGATAAGTAACGGGTTCTGATACTGTGTGTTTCCCAGGTTTAGTTTTTCTGGTTTTGTTTATAAATATGTCTGAGAGGGTTTTCCTCCTTTTGAAGTTCAGTTTCCCTCAAGACAGCTTCACTCACAGGCATCATGGAGAGAGAGAAGTTGTGCTTTTATGTTAGAACTTGTGTTGTTGAGCACAGTTGAGCAGTCAGGATCTCAGAAGCCTGCAGGATGTCAGAACTAATCCTATTCAGGATGATGCAGTCAGAGTCTGCTTTTGATGATCTGGTTGTTGAAAAATATCCGTGTCCGTCTCATGCCAAAACACAGTATCACACGCTCGTGTTTGTTTACTTAGATAATTTGTGACTACGTATTGACACTGACCTAGATATGTTCCCATAGCTGTTTTATATCTCGTCAGTAAAGAAAAAAACATTGAAGTCTTTTTTGCATATATGTGGCTTGTTTGTTTTTGTTGCTTTGGTTACTTCTAATTTATCCAAATCAGACATTATCCCAGAAATGCTGAGGGAGTTAAAAGACATCGTTATCCCCAAGGTACTTTTAATGTTTCTAAGAAATAGCTATTCCAGACTATTTCCATAATTTCCTATAGTTAAAACAATGTGACCCAACCGGTGATAACCTTTGCTCTAAGCAGAAGCATGTTTTGCAAAGTGGGAATGGTTGTTTTGATTGCTGCATCCTCAGTTTCCCTTATAGGAGCTCAGTTGAGTCCTTAGAGGCAACATTCTGCTTCGGTGTGTCTTTAACACTACCTGTGCGCTCAGTAACAGGACAGGAGCAAGCAGGTTCTTTAACAGTACACCTTGTTAATTCAAAAACATCTACATCTTTAAATGTGAGTGTACATTTAAAGAACTATAACCTTAAAGCACAGATTTATTTGTTATTTTATTATGCTTAAATATTTTTTCTAAATTTATGTCATTTACCCCTTCCCTTTCTCCCTCCAAATCCTCTGATGTAGCCACTTCCTACCCCTGCTCTCTTTCAAATTTACAGACTCTTTTTTTCATCCCTAAACACATAAATACAGCCTCTTCGGTCTGTATAATGTTACTTGTATGTGTATGTTTTGGAGGTTGACCATTTGGTACTGGATAACCAGTGGGTGTGCTCTTCCCTGGAGAAGACTGTGTCTCACACTCTCAGTATTCATTAGTTACCTGGAGTTCTTTGTGCAGAGTTGAGGCCTCCTGGCCTCTTGTCCTTGTTCAGCTCATGCTGAGGCAGTCACGTTGGTGAGACGTTATGGGTGTAGCTTCTGACATTACTAGAAGACACAATCTCACAGCAAGCTCCTGGTCCTCTGGCTCTCACAGTCTGTCCACCTGCTCTTCTGCAACGTTCACCTGAACCTTAGGTGTGGGAGTTACGTTATAATGTATCAGTTGGAACTGATCTCCACAGCTGCGTATTTTGATCAGTTGTAGTACTCTATAATGGTTCCATCTGTTGCTAAGAGAAGTTTCCTTAATGAGGGGTGAGAACTACACTTACCTGTGGTGATATTTTATTTGTGCTGAAATGTGATATTTTATTTGTATGTTAATAAATAAAGTTCCTGGAGATCAGAGGTGATAGTCAGCCATAAACAGAAGTCAGGGGGGTAGCACACGCCCTTCATCCGATCACTCTGGAAGGCAGAGTCTCTGTGTGGTCAAGGACACAGCCAAGTGTGGTGACACATGCCTTTAATCCCAGTACCAACCATAGAGACCTGGAGGTCTGTATAGACAGGCAGTGACGAGGAAGTGATGTGGCTGGGCTTAGAGCCAATGAGAAGGCTGAACAGCAAGGCAATAAAGGCTCAGTTTAGACAAGAAGACTCGCTCTTGGGAAGGTACGGCAAAGTGGTGAGCTAAGGTTAGTCGGCAACTATTGCTCTGATCTCTATGGCTTGCACCCCTGTATTTGGCTCTGTGTTTCTTATTTAATAAGACTTTAGAAATTCGTCTACGCTTATCTGTGGGTAGAAGGACAAATATTTAGAATGTAGTTAGGGCCGGGCGGTGGTGGCGCACGCCTTTAATCCCAGCACTCGGGAGGCAGAGCCAGGCGGATCTCTGTGAGTTCGAGGCCAGCCTGGACTACCAAGTGAGTTCCAGGAAAGGCGCAAAGCTACACAGAGAAACCCTGTCTCGAAAAACAAAAAAACAAAAAAACAAAAAAAAAGAATGTAGTTAGAGGTTATACTGGTTTAGTAAAGTTTTATTGGTGAGTTCTCCTCCAAGGTCCTTGATTTCACTAGCCCTGGGTAATTGGCTAGATTTCCAGTACTAGTCTTGATTTCCCTCTTACTGAGCAAGTCTTGAGTCCATTAGAGAGCTGTTGGTTACCGCCAAGGTACATGTGCCATTATTGTGCCCATAGAGTTACCATGCCATTCTGGTCATGGTGGTTCATAGGTATCATAGCTGGCTAAGACTGTTGGTTGCTTCCCTCCCTCCTTTGGAAGCTCACATGGCACCTTCCGGTACCATGAAAGTTAGTCCTTTCAGGTCCTCTGGGCCCTTTGTCCAAAGTGCGTGTTGTTTCCAACAACAGGGACTTACTTTCACCTCTGGTGGACAGTAAGGGCAATAGTAATAGCCTATAATGTTTGGATAATCTCTTAGAGAGCCCTGACAAACAACTCAGAAGAGGAATTCTTATGCCCACTATCGGGGCTTTTGTTAGATGAAGACAGGCATTTTGAATTAACATGACTTTATAATGAACAGTTATTACCTGTGTAGTTTGCGTGTAATTGGCCCCCATAAGCTCAGGGAGTGGCATTATTAGGAGGTGTGGCTTTGTTGGAGTAGGTGTGGCCTGTTGAAGAAAGTGTGTCATTGTAGGGTGGGCTTTGAGGTCATGCTGCCTGTGAGCCAAGATGTAGGACTCTCAGCTCCTTCTCCAGCACCATGCCTGCCTGCATGTCACCATGTCACACCATGATGATAATGGACTAAATCTCTGAAAATGTAAGCCACCCAATTAAACGTTTTTCCTTTATAAGAGTTGCCGTGGTCATGGTGTCTCTTCACAGCAATAGAAACCCTAACTATTACCTAAGCACACTAATACAGTAAAATCATTAAGCTCTCATTTTGAAGATCTCGTTTATAAAAGGGAAAGTTCATGTTTTCTGAGGTATTTACTGCCATGTTCAACATGAGCAGTTCTGTTGCACACATGGACACGGTCTTTATGGGAAACCAGACCATTAATCTACTTTCTGACCTTTTCAGCTGTTCTATAACTAACCTGGTAAAACAAGAGCCATTCTGAGTAGGAACAAGTGACATTTTGTCTGGAAATTTCTTTGGGTCAATTTTATTTCCATGCATGCCTTTGTCATGTCATTATTTGCATTCTGGGGTAATTTTTGACAGAAGACCTTGGAACTCAAACTCTTATGTAAGCTTATAAACTCCATATGAACAAGGAATGGCAAAATGGAGGCCACCAGGTTTCTCGACCTTTGAAAACAATCTGCATAATTCAATAGGTTTATTGTTTATGAAATAAGCATTTCTCTCATCTGCATTTAGAATGCTTTATTGAGTCTCTGTTTCTGTGTAATAAAAGACAAAAGCAGCTGGCTTCTTTGCTTAGGATAGTGGTTAACTACAAAACTTTGATCTTCCTTATAAACACAGCTGTCATCCTATCATTGAGCAAAATCCAGACAAGATTAGGCTCTGGCCAAAATGAAGGTTAATCTTTGCAACCATCTCCAGTAAGAGCTTTCTAATACTGTTTTAGGAAATCTCTACTTTTGAGACAGTGTACAAAGGAAAAAGGTCCCAGACAACCTCTAAAGTAAGCCAGAATCAACTCATGATGAATTTTACCACAGTGATAAGGAAGTGGAAAGCAACCAAATTAGTTCATTTTGGTTCGTTTCTGTTTAGACTGTAATCTTAAGAAATTACTTTTCTTAGTTCACATCAAGTTTAAATCAGACCACAATAAGTTGCTTTTTAATGAACTTCATGTTAATATTTCCTTGGTCTTTCTTTCACTAATCCTAGTGAAAGCGAAGTCTTTGTTCATTAAAATAGAGCAGATGTATTTTATTACAGTTACTGTATTATAGCTCATTTTGATATCCAGCATCCAAGAAAATTGTTTTTTCAGTAATATTTAGACTCAGGAGTTTTATATACATTGCCATTTTTTTTTTTTTTTTGTAGGTTATTCTCCTTAGACTTGAGTACTAGTGCCTCAAGCTATGTGGTACGTGCTCGATCATGCATTCTCTCCAAACTGCCTGTTCCTGGAGAACAGATGTGGAAGTATCCCTCACTGAGATATATGTGCAGTTCTACTCTATCTATTAATGATTTTCAGCAAGTCATATGTCCATCTGCTTAGAAGGTTCGACCACTTCCTGGATTGGCCTGACAAATACATTACACTCGTGTTTGATGAGCAGTTCTGAAACTGTGAAGTGTAATTGACTGAGTCCTTTCTTCATCATCCCACCTAGATGCCACAGTCTCTAAGATTTGTGCTCTGCATACATAATCTTAGCAAGACCTTGGGTCATTGCTTCTCAAACCTACTAAAGGAAAATGCCTGGGAGAGAAATAATTTCATATTATCACTATCAAGTCTTAGGAATGACAATTTCTTTGGATCCTGGAAGAATAGACACCCCAAAATCAAATTTGCTTACATATTTCTAGCAGACACTGAGTTAACGTGTCCTGACATCTGCCACCTCCTGCCCCTAAAATTTCATAATAGGAAAGGGAAGTGGGGCTGCCAATCAGGCTTTTTGCCTTCAGACATTTGGAGTCCTTGTTAAGAGATGTAGAGAAAGTTAAGTTCCTAATGTTAATACATCCAGGTGGGTTTTTCTCCTCGGTGGCTCTTATGTGGTTCTGGATTTACCTTTGGTGTTGAGTTGAAAACCAGGGTACTTTAACCTTTCCTACCACAGATACATAGGAGACAAGGCTTGGGCACTAAAGAAGAATAGATAAGGAAAGCTAGTGGAATCTACCCTGGAAAACAAAGGGGAAACACTACGCTTGAATGGAACTATGGGATATTGCTGTGGACTTCCAGAGACAGTTGACCCACTTTCATTTAATATGTCTGTTTCCTCAGCAATGTGTGTACCTTTGTCCAATGACTATTAGATGTCTAGCCACAGTGTGTGTGTGTGTGTGTGTGTGTGTGTGTGTGTGTGTGTGTGCTTGCTTCTCAACATCAGGAAATTGCTCAGTTGTAGAGCATTTGCCTAGCACATGGAAGGCCCTAGGTTTGGTCCCTAACATGGAAAAAAGCAGAAGTCAAAGAAGGGGAAAAGAGTGATCCTCCTGCTGGCAAACACGAACCACTTCCTGAGCAGTTGTATCAGAACTTCTAGCCTAGTCTTTTTTTTTCTTTTCTTTTCTTTTCTTTTTTTTTTTTTTTTTTTTTTTTTTGAGCTGTAATAGCAAAACTCTTAGGATTTTTTCAAGTCCAGAAACAAAGCTTCAAGAGGAAATGTTGATGTTGAACTGCTAGAGTCCATCTAAATGACTATATGAAGTTGTGATTCAAAACAACCTGACCGCCTTGAGAAGTCCAGGTGCTGAGTCATTTACTGAAAAAGCCAGGAGGGTTGATTAAAAGCAGCTGATAGTGGCATTATACACTGAGTTTTTTTAAAGTAGACTTTTCTTTCAAGAAGATTTAAATGCTTTTGAAGCAAAGACTGGGGATCGAGGCCTACCTCATTTCTACTCCAAACAAATGGGTGGTTCTGTTGCCAGATTCAGGATCTCCAGAATTATTTCAACTAGTCAGTCCTAAACTCTTTGTCCCACCTTGCCTTCACAAGAAAAACTTCAATAAAGGCTCCAACACTGCCTTGTCTCCTGAACAAGATCTGGAATGTCCCTTGTGTCTACCTTACATGGAGTTCTTTCCTCCTTTCCTTGGTTAAGACCTACCTTTCCCAGAGCAGGAGTTAAACATTGTTGCAACGTTGCTATAGACTGCTAGAGCATTGCTAATGATGTCCCTGTTGTAATCACCCTTTTAATACTTATTTCTCCTTTAAATTAAGCTAAGGGATTGGAGGCCAGGGAAGTCTGACTCCCCAATTGACAAGTGTTTGATCCTTCCCTGGTGCTTTGGCTGCCTTGAGTGAAGGACTGTTAGCTCAGCAGCTAGCTGGATTGTCCTCATGCCAGCAATGGCCGCTTTGAAAAATACACGGATGCTTTGAGGAAGCTAGCCAGGAACCACAGCTGCTTGCTATTAAATCAGAACTATACTCCTGAAGGCCCTGTCCCAGTCACAGTTGTTTTAAACATCTTGTACAGAGCTTTCTGCCACTAAAAAACGCCTGATCAACTCTAGGTTTGCTTTCTCTGCCCAGAGCAGAGGAAGAATACTGCCCTTAATGGCGCAGCAGAAGGCCTCTAAGTGGTGCAAACCCAGACCATCATTTCTATGATTGGTTCATGCACCCCCTTTCTAACTGTGGAAGCACTGTTGGGCTTACTTTCTGCTCTGGCCAGAAGACTGCCTCTTGGACTGCCCTGTGGTGTGCAACATGAGGCCCTTAGAAGGCTTCTCCAGAGAGGTCTTTTCTTGCCTACTTTTGCTTTTCACCCATAGCAGAGTGGGATGGCCTGGTGACCTGAAGAAAGGACAGCAGCAGAGGCAGCTGGGGAGTTCCTGAGAACAGATAAGGCAGGCGCAGGATGAGTGGGGCCGAAGCAAAGAAAAGGAGAGATGTGAAGAACTGGTGAATGGGCATGTCAGGCTTTGAACACTCAAAGAGTTCCAGAGAATCTCCAAGCCTGAGAACCAAGAGTCCTAACACCCTGGAACACTGTCCTTATTCCTGGACATTCCCAGCCTATATGAGAGCAGCACTAGATGATGTCACCCACCTCTGCTTGCTGCTGTCTGCTCCCTGAAGCCAAAGCTGACAATTCCCAGGGCTGCTGGTTGTTAATCCCCATGGCTGGAAGCCTTCAGCCTGGCAGCATAGACCCAGAGCCCTAATTTTCAAAGTTCAGAGCTGGAAGCCACTGGGTCTGCTGGTCCAGCCTGTAGGCCTTGGGCACTCACCTGGATTTGCCAGCACCAGAATGGCATCCCAGCAGCCTACAATTCTTACTCAGTAGAGTGACAGGACCCTAGCCAGCTGACCAATAACTTCTTTGTATCATCACCTAATCACCTCCTTAGATAAAAGTCCCATGAGTAGAAATGAGACAGATTTTTTTTCTCCAAAGCCCTCAAATATATATATAACCTTCAGAATAGCATTGGGCTCCCTATTGTTTTACTGGGGACTTTCTGACTAAATGTCTTCAGGCCCCTTCTCTTGAGGTGATGGGGTTTCTAGAGAAGAATCTAGTCTCCCACCAGCAGGATATAAATTTATAATCCAGTGTTCTGAGCAGTCTTAGGAAAGCCAGATCACTTAATAGAAGTAGTCTAAGACAGACACACTGGAGCAATTAGACTGAAATTCCTTCCCTTAACTAAGTCTCAACAGAGGGTTACATCACTCTAAAGGAATGGGGCCTAGAGGAGAGAATAAGAATAAAGGGTATTCCATTCTTCCTGTGACTGTAAACCAATCTGTGCACCTCTAACTTTTCCATCTTAAAGCAGGGAATAGAGTAAAAATGGGAGCCTATTTCTCATCCTTTCTCCCACCTAAGAACTCACCCATGGTAAAATTAAATTTAAATCACCTTCAAAAACAAAAGTAACTGCTGAAAATTCTTAAGATTGTTTTTATCGAGTGAATAAATGTGAGTGACAGATATAGTCTCTACCCTTAAAGTCAGTGTTCATTATGATCGTCTCAGTTTACTGCCAAAATTCACTAGAGTAAATGAAATCTGGCAATGTGTTTTATTTTCTGCCAGTGGGAGAAAGTCTGCACAAAACCATATATGTCAGAAGATTCTTGGTAGTTTGCCAAAATTTCTAGCTAGGGGTTGTTTTTTTATTAGTGCTAGAAATTCTGGTGTTAAAGTGAGAATGGCACTGATACCAGGAACTATGGATGATTGATGAGCAATACTCATCAAAGATCCAAGAAGGCAGACGGAAATAGCCATTCTTTCTGCTGACCAGCTGAGACATTCATAAATTGACGATCCTGTTTTATATGCACACAAACACTTTACTTACAGATAGGCAGTGACTAGTGGTGATTTTTGTCTCACTCCTTCACCCACTCTTGAATTCTCCCTCTTCTGACTGGGAGCCCATCTTGGCTCTGAAGAGGTAGAACAAGCTGACAAAGATATGTCTCAGAAAGGCTGATTGAACGCCTAGAGTTGTGAGTTGTACCTAGGTCGAGAGTTCCTGGAAGGTAAAGATGTGAAAGCACCAAGGTCATTAGGTCTAATTGTCATAATCAACAAATACTTATTAAAGGTTTGCTATGCAGCAAACATAGGGCTGGAATCTAAGTAGAGATCAAGGCGGTCTGTCCTAAATTGGTATCCAATGGGGATCTATGCAAACAGGCAAGTATAATATTAGCTAATACAAGATTAAGCAGAGCTGGTTGGAAGCATATATTCAGAAGAATAGCATCCCTGGGCAGATCAGAGAAACTAAGGATGAAATGATAAGACTTCTGCTCATGGCTGGGAGATGGAAAGTTGTAAGGAATCTTTTCAAGTCCATAATAATGAGAAACAACCAAATACAGTAAAAATCTAGTATTTCCATGAAGGTACCAAGAAGCCATAAAACTATGACATTAATGAAACAAGTTCTGGAGAGACAGATCTAGGGAAGCACAGATGAACACAAAACCATGGGAGAAAAATGGAAGGTGGAGAAAGAAAAGCATTCTGCAAGAAGACTTGAGAGGAAGAAATCAGGTGAGACCTTGCTGACTATGAACTGGGGACAGATTTGGGTCTAGAAGTCCCCCAGTCACAAAACTAAATCCCCTGCAAGGCTGCTAACAGAAACAGTGTGTGAATATTTTTGACAAGTGTTCCCTGTCTCCTGCACAAAGTCAAGCATATGCATGCATGTGGTATACAAACTATTGAAAGATGTGATGTGAGAATGAGCAGGAGTTAGCCAGACAGTGGTTAGGAGCAAAGATGAGTGTTCCAGACAGAGAAGACATCGTGTGTAGAGAGCCACAGTAAGTGATTCCAGGAATGGAAAGAAATTGAACATACAGAGAACAGTCAAGAGTGAGACTAAAGAAGTGAGCCAGCAGCTGAATGTTGGACAGAACTTGAGATGCGGAACGAAGGGTTGTCAATAGACTCAAGAGCTGCTGAGGATCTAAATGATCAGATGGGCCAGAGGCTGGAGTACAGTCTCTGTAATGGCTGCAGAGCAGAGCCTCATAGACCACTACAGCTATGCAACCTAACAAGTCACATTAGTTATTTTGTGCCAAAGAGAATGATTGCCCTAATAAGATTCTCATCATGTGACTCCCCTACTTTTACTCTTCTGGGGGGCCCACCACCCAGCTCCCAAATAAATACATGGAGACTCTTTCTTAATTCTAAGTGCCTGGCCATAGCTTGGCTTGTTTCTTGCCAGGTTTTCTTTACTTAAATTATCCCATCTACCTTTTGCCTTCTCTATTCTGTATTCCTTTCTTTCCTTCTTACTCTGTGGCTAGTTGTGTGATTGGGTGACTGGCCCCTGGAGTCCTCCTCTTCTTCTCTTGCTCTTCTTTCTCTCCTTTTCCTATTTATTCTCTCTACCAGCCAACCCTGCCTATTTCTCTCTCCTGCCTAGCTATTGGCTGTTCAGCTCTTAGTTAGACCAATCAGGTCTTTTTTACAGGCAAAGTAACATAGCTTTACCGAGTTAAACAAATGCAGCATAAAAGAATGCAACACATCTTTGCATCATTAAACAAATATTCTGTAGCATAAACAAATGTAACACATCTCAAAATAATATTCCACACACCTACTTAAAGTTGCTTAGTAGCTCCAATAGTGTTTTTGTTCCAGATCCTTCCATGGTTTCTCATTTCACCCAGAGAGAAATCTAAAGTCCTTGCCCCAACATGCCCTTCAAAGCACCTCACATTTAATCATCTTCAACTGCCCACTGTTTTCACTCTGCTTCACCCTCACTGGCTTCCACTGTGATACCAGGAGCAGATCTATAAAGGTAGTGAGGACAAACCGGTAAGTGAAACTCAGAAGTGTCTAGAGTGGTGAAGGATGAGGAGGCAGAGAAGAAGAGGAGGAGGAACAATCTGCTTTTGTGAAAATTTGAGGAGCTTTCATAACAGGAAAGGGTGGTAAATTTATTAAATGTTATGTAAGGTCAAGCTAGGTAATAAGCAAGAATCTTTCAGTGACATCCTGAAAGTCACAGGAGACCTTGAGATCAGTACTGTGGCTCATGGAAAGTTCAGCAATGAAGGAGAGGAGAAAATTTTAAGAGAGAGGCTGGACAACATTTTGAAGAACTTGCCTGAAAGGGAGGGAAGAGGTTGTTTCCTAGAAAAAGGTGAAGTCATAGCACATTTTATTTTACTGGAAATAGGCCAATGAAAGGACATGCTGATGGTGTGGGAGAGAAGGAAGCAACCATTGGAATGATGTGCTGGAGTGAGTTTCTAGGGTAGAGAGGAATTGTCTTTTTCTAAGAATAAAGACAGTGCATCCAAGTAATGGAAAGGAATCAAGGTTCCCTCTGATCAAAGACTTTGATCTAGATCAGGAATAGATGTAGCAGAGGGACCATAGCAAGGTCTAAACTCAGGAATCAGGAGTGGATGTAGCAGAGGGACCATAGCAAGGTCTAACCTCAGGAATCAGG
>CABHPH010141146.1:0-38344 GCA_902168325.1 Peromyscus nudipes
AAAAAAAAAGAAAGGTCACCTGAATAAAGTTCTCATGAGTTCAAGATCACAAGGACAAGTTGCATGTGGCAAAAACATGTTTTTCCATAGAGGCATATAAACAAATCATGATACCAGCTGTAATGGATAATCTGAAGTCAACTCACTCCTGTCTGTTTAACCTGGGAGGAGCAGGAAAGCACATTCCAAGAACAATTCTGTGTTTTTGAAGAAACTGAGGTTACAAGACTCTTGTTGTGCTTTCTTGGCGTTTTCCCACAAACACTCAGAATTCCTCTCACAAGAATCCATTCTTGGACTATGTTCTGACAACTGGCAATTGCTGGCATATCATGGGAGATCTTTTTTGTTTTCATGGAAGTTTGAAGTTGAGGCTCTTTCTCTCTCTTTAAACAGAAGAATAAATAGTTTTGTCATTTAGCCCATCTCTAAATCTTACCCATACTTCATATAGTAACAAGCATGGCTTATTAGGAAAGAAATTTAGTCATTTATCATTCCCTCAGTCAACCGTGGTTTTGCTTCTGGTTCACTCTTAAACACATCCAGAAGCTGCCATCATTCTCCCTAATGTCCTGGTCCTTGTACCTGGCATTTGGATGTTTAATTTCTGAGGCTTTGTTCTTCTTACGGCCTCAGAATACTTTATAGTCGGTTCTTGTGAGTTGTGATATTCAGATAAGAAAAGAAGGAACATCTCATTTCCTACCCATGTACTGTCACTCAGTCCCATGACCATTAACTCAGAGTTGATTGGACTTTGGACCATCAGAAGGCATGTGTCAAGGAGACAGATCTTTCACTGCAGATGTATGTGCTTGAGACAGTTGTGGTTAATGGGTTTATTATGAAATATTTGAAAATTCTTTCCACTAAACTTTGGGTTCTTGGTTATTTTTGTGAGGTTATAAGAAATGTAGACTATGAAGTCAAGGTGACATCACCTCACAGACATGTACGTTGCAGTAATTTGTCATTGAGAATCCATAGAACTTACAAAGTATGATACCAACAACTTTCCTAAGTGCTTGGGTGATAGGATATTTGTTATTGTAGTTGTGATGTTTATCTATTTATTTTTGATGCAAGGACTTTCTATGCAGCTCAGGCTAGCATGGAACTAATGTTGATCCTTTCTCAGCTGGCATGTGCCAGATTACTAACATATTTTCAATGAGTTACATTGGACGCCATTTCTATGATTATATTTTTGTTGTTGTTTCTAACATGCTATGAAGGGAAGCGTTTAAAGAGGCTGACTAAGTACTTCCTGTGAACCCCCTATGTCAGCGACCTTGAATAGAAAGTGCTATTTTAATGCACACATCTGTTTTAAGCAACTATAGCTTCAAGTGAAGTCCATGGCTCTGACAGTTTTCTAGTTCTGATCAACCTTAATGTTTTGGGCTGGAAAATATAGAGAAAGCATTTGTAATGCTAAAGGAATGAGCAGTTAAGAAATCTCCCACTTGCACTGAAACAATAGAGGAAGATGCTTCAAGGGCAAAAGCCTACCCATTGAAAAGCTCCCGCTGGTAAAACACAAATTCATTTGAAAAGAGAGCCTGGACTGAGAACGCTGATGACGGGGTATCTTACTTTTCCTGTCGCTGTAATGACATATGAACAAACGCAACTTAAGGGAGAGGAGCCGACTGAGGCTCACAGCTTGATGGTGCAATGTGTCTGGTCACATTGCATTCATAGACAAGAAGCAGAATGAGGAATTTTTGGCTCAGTTAGGTTTCCTTTTTTTTTTTTACACAGTCTGAGACCCAAGTCCAGGGAAGAAGTTGCATACTTTTAGTGTGTGTCTTACCATTTCAGCTAACCTACTTTAGAAAATCCCTCAGATGCTAGCGTCTTCGGTACAGGAAGGTACGTACCCTGTCCACTACCAAAGGAGAAAAGTAAACACCAACCCATCCATAAATTCTTCTGTCTACAATGGTGTCCTACCTGCAAGATATGCAATGGTGGCACAAACTTTGTGGGAGGAACCAACTAATATCTGATTTGACTGAAGGCCCACTCCATAAGATGCAACCCATACTCAACACTGCTTGGTTGATGAAGAACCTGAGACTAGGTAACCCAAAAGACCCAGGAGAAACCCAAATAATACTGTTCTAAATAAAACAAAACAAATAAACAAACAAAACACAAAACAACAACAAAACAAAACAAAAATGTAGCAATAAAATGACTCCTAATGACATTCTGCTATACTCATAGATCAGTGCCTGGCTCAGCCATCATCAGAGAAGTTTGCTTCTACAGCAGATGGGAACAAATACAGACCCTCAGCCAGCCAGACATTATGCAGAGAGTGAGAGACCTTGGAACACTCAGCCTTAAATGAGATGTCTCCATCAAATCCCACAGGGCTCTGGGAACACTGAAGAAGAGAAGGCAGAAAGGACCAGAGGGGATGGAGGTCACCAACAAAACAAGGCCCTCTAATAAACATGATCAGCACACATAAGAACTCACCGAAAGCAGCATACACAGGGCATAGGACTGTACCAGATGGAGTTCTAGAGCTGAAAGAAGTGGATACAAGTCCACATCCCTAACCAAGAAACTATCTCCAATTGATAACCACTTGCAAATGTAATTTGGTTTTCTCCAAGGGAGTCTCACTGGGGAAACAAACTACTCTTTAGGCCACATGCCCAACAGTAGATGGACAATTGAAAAGGAACTCAATGGCGTCTTTGAAGGTTACTTGTCATATAATGTTGTGTCAGGACCTTTTTCTTTTGTATTATTATTATTTATATTAAATTTTATATTATCTTATTTATGTATTTGTTCTCTCTATTTAACTTACAAGTCTTTTACATATATATTATGACTTCCAGCTGAGTATTTTTATGGGGTTCCTGAGTATGTGAATGAGTGGCTCTCTGCATCTGTATCTGTTTCTTGTGCCTTTTCTTGGGCTCTTTTACTTGTGTGTGTTTGTTTTGTCCAATTCTGATGTGTTCGGTTTTGTTTTTTCTTATTACATTTTATTTTATCTATTTTATTATTATCCTTAGAGACCAGTTTGTTTTCGAATGGGATCCAGATAAGAGGGGAGGTGGGAAGAAACTAGGAGAAATGCAGGAGAAACCTCAATCAGGATATATTGTATGAGGGGAAAAACAGTATATTTTTAATATACATCTCTCACAGATGTGCTCAGAGGTTAAATGATCCCTCCTTGGTGAACTTGGAGGTACCTCCTGAATGATTCCAGATACCTGTCAAGTTGATAGTTAACTTTCACCATCATAGTGTGGTTCCTCATTGGAAAGCAACTACTTAGGGAACTGTTTCCTTGGGCTCACCCACCAAGACACTACATTATGATAGAAGGATGTCAGAACACAACCCCAGCTTGCTACAGAACTTGGCAATAATTTTCACATAGTTCTAGTTTTATAGACCCACAAAACACCTGCCCTGAAATTTCAGAAGGATACTGGGGTCAGGCAGTGCATGATGGGGCCAGATTCCCAGTACAGAAACCCTGAGAGGCCGTTTTAGGAAGCTGTGAAAGTAACACATAAGTTTCAGTGCTGTCCCTAGGACTATAGACATTCCCAGAGGAAACCTGCACACACCAAGTGTAGCCAGCCCAACAGGGAGATTGTATGTGCTGAAAGTGGCAGATTCAGAGGAAAGGGGATGCCCAAGACTGGTGGAGCCCAGTGGACTCCACCAAGAGCTGCAGATAGCAGGCATGGAACTGAATGATTTGATTTAATGTTTCCCTGCTGGGTGTCAGTCTTGCTTTAGCTGAATCTTTCCCTATGTACCCCCACTTTTCTCCTCGGGCATGGGAATGTTGACTCTGTGCCATTATATATTGGAAGTGTATATCTCGTGTTTTGAATTTGTAGGGGATTGAAGTTACAAAGTTGCTTTGCATCCCAGAAGAGAATTTGGACTTTGGGCTTTTGAGTAACATTAGAACTGTTGAGACTTGGGGGACTTTTAGATGGACAAATTGCATTTTTGCTTTGTGAGATGGGTCTGAGCTTTTGAGGCTAGGGGTAGAATATTATAGTTTAAAAGCAGTATGTTTAGGTGAACTTATGACGGTTATCCTTCACTGTCAGCTTGAGTGGATCTAGAATCTCTTGGGAGACACAGCTCACAGTATTTCTGTGATGTTCTTTCCAAGAAGGATTCACTGTGATGAGAAAATCCTCCCCAAACCCGAGTGATTATTATCCCATGGTCTGAGGGCTCATACTGAATGGACAAGAAAAGAATAATGGAGCAAGATGAGCACCAAAATTCCCCTCCTCTGCCTTTTGGTCCAGCAGAGGTATGAGGAATCCTAGGCACATGTTCATATTGCCATGGCTTGCCCCTTCTCACCATGATAGACTCTGCTTCAAGCATAAATAAGCCCACATAAATCTTTTCTCCCACAAACTGCTTTTGGTCAGGCTTTGGTCACAGTGATGAGAAAAGAGTAACCGACACATGCTCCTTGGTGAATGAGCCTGAGCATAGTTCTTTAGTGTGTGTTTTTAGAGAGATGGGGAATCTAGCATGTGTCAGTCTAGGAGGATTTGTGAATAATTGATTATGAGTAAGTTAGAAAATTAAATTTCAAATGTCCAAATCTCTTGAAATTAGAAGTAGTAGCTAAAGTGAGATTTTTAAAAGTATTTTTTTCTGAAGCAATAGAAGTTAAATGCAGAGAGAGACATAGATAGAAAGAGTTAGGAATCATACAGTTTCTCCACCTCATCCTTTAACCCTTGACTGATGGTGTAACATGGATTGAATCCACTTTTTAAGTATATTTTCTTTTTTCTTTTCTTTTTTTTTTTTGGTTTTTCGAGACAGGGTTTCTCTGTGTAGCTTTGCGTCTTTCCTGGAACTCGATTGGTAGACCAGGCTGGCCTCAAACTCACAGAGGTCCTCCTGCCTCTGCCTCCCGAGTGCTAGGATTAAAGGCGTGTGCCACCACTGCCCGACTTAAGTATATTTTCTCATTAAAAATCACCATTTATCTATCTCTGTATTTATTTTGTGTGTGTCTGCATGTGTGTTACGGTACACATGTAGGGGTCAGAGAACAAGTGGTAGGTGTCAATTCTCTCTCACCATCTGGGCTCTGGAGATGGAACTCAGCTCTTCAGATCTGACAGCAAGGGCCTTTACCTGCTGAGCCACAGTGCCAGCCCTGTTTTCTCATTTTCAAAAGGCACATATTAATGCCCAAGACAGTGAGAATTAAAGACAATAGAGTTCATAAACACCTAATATGCATGGTTAGCTGTATTTTGACACTCAGAAATTACTTGAATTACCGTGTTTGGTGCTCAAGCTCAAATGTTATAGTGGTTTCTTAGGTAATATTTCTGTCCTAAAAAAAGTTATGTATTTCTTTATACACATAGAGCATCTTTTAGTATTCCCTGGAGGCACGTACCACAGCTTGGCACCATGGTGAGATATTTTCCCCCAACAAATATATATCTGATCCTAAAAGAACGTGGATTTTCCCTCTCTGACTATACAACTCAATTTTATTCCTTTTAGAAGAAAAATGGTTTTTCTCACTGACTGAATTTACTGCACATTTCAAAGAAAAATAGTTATAATCAGGTGAGTGCTTCATCTTACAAACATCAATTTGCCCACCATCTCCCTCTGCTGTCCTGGAATGGGCCATCTTCCTTTACAAAGTGAATCTTCATTTCTCAGCCAGGGCAGCTTGCTACCATCAGCCTTTCCAGAGGATTCTGCTTCCTATTCCGTCACCAGTCTCTTCCTGTCTTCGGCATCACAACTACTGGTATGTAACTGCCTCAGTACTATTTATGCACATCTCACTCATGGCTCCCTCTGCCTTTGTGGCCACTCTTGTCCCATGTAACTTCTCTCTCAGCTCATGTTGTGCCATACATTTCACCCCCTGAAGCTTTGCTGTCTGCCTCTCCCAGGAAATGGCTCTTGTCGAGGACATCATCATCTATCTTAGCATGCCAAGCCTTGGGTGATTCTCCTCTGTCGTTCTCTAGCATGACATCCCTGCTGTCGGCACAGATCATGGCCTGCTTTGTGAACTTTCTGACCATAGGTCCTTCTCTGACTCCAAATCCCTTGCTTCCTTTTCTACTCACTGGCTGCTCTTTCCTGACTTCTACCTCCTTTTCTTATACTGGACTAAAGTTTGGAATTACCGAATGTAGTATATTCTCCCAAGGAATGCTGAATGCTCAGATAATTGCCTATAAATGTCTCTTCTCCTGGACCATTATCATCTTTATTTTCTTTCCCTCTCTTTCCTCTTCCTTATCCCTCTCCTCCCCCTCCACCCCTCCCCCTTCCTTCTATTTTTTTCTTTTCCTTCTTACCTTCCTTTTTAAGATAATGAACACATAGTGATTACATTCTATTTTGCTCCTAGACATTGAGCCAGACACTAGACATACAAGGATGATCTATGCTGTGTTAAATATTCATGGTCTACTAGCAAGCTTTACATAGAGATATCCATAAAAATTAGAGTTGTTGGGGAAGGATCATGAACAGTTACAGTGCCTAAGGGGCATTGAAGGCAGGGATGGGCACAATCAATGGACAACTACTCTCTGAAACAGGCATGGCCCACTCTCTTCTAAACCCATATAATGTAGGGCAAAAATAAACCAAAGACTACATGAAAAAAAAATTCAAATTCCAAAATCCAAACCAAAAATGATCATAACAATCAGAAAGCCTTTCTTTAGCATAAAGTTTTATTTTTATTGAGTAGTGTATAGCTATGATTTTGTAAGTCCAAACGGTTCCATAGGCTTAATTTGGAAAGTGAGCTCCAGGCTCATGCCTTTCTATATTTCTTCTGTATTTCTTTCTATTCAGTTAAGATACTTTCAGCTGGTTGAACTGTTTCTTTGCTATTTGTCTATACTAGGAAATGATAGATTCTAAAGGAAACTGGATTTTTTTGAAATCCTTTTGCTTCTTCAGTCCATACATAATATAGAGTATTAATTTCTCCTATGCACAAAGCTTATATAGACCTTATAGTCAGACCCTATGTTATGACTGTGGCGTGTTCCTCAGCTAACCCACAGAATATTCTATTGTTACTTTCTTTCTTACATACTTTGAGGGATTGTATTTTAGCTTAACTTTAAACATTTACTATAAATTCAGCACCCTTCCCCCCTGCCCCCAAATCTCTGCTAGAAATATAAAAGTATGCTTTGAGTGCCCAAAGACCACTTTCTTTACTGTGTTGACTTTCTGTCTCTGAGTTCTCTTCCTTTCTGCGTCCCACCCTCTATGATTCATCTTGGCCTCTCTGTCTCTGGTGTTTTCCAGTCAGACCTGGGTAGCACAGCTCTGGTTCTGGGCTTTTCCTTGCATTGGTATTTCTACCTTTGTGCCCTTAGCTAGCTCACCCCTGACTAGCTTTCCTTTCTTAGGGACACTTAGATTGAGAGTCATTTTTCTTGGAGACATATAGATCATTGTTCTGTGGTCTAGAGTTGCTCTGAGTAGCCTGGGCCGGTTCTTATTCTTCCCTGGCTAGAGCCTGGCTTGAAGGCATGAACTTCTGTGGAATATCTTTCCAGGAAGGGAAATGGTGTCACTGGGCAAGACTTCCTTTGTGTTTCCCTTTCCTCTTGTGCCAGGGAAGCTCAGTGGATTTTTCAATCTGAAAATAGATATGCTTTGATTTCTGAACTTTTTTTTTAGAATTATTATTTTGAGTTTTTCATTGTTTTCTCTTGTTGGAATTCTCATTTAGAATTCCGTGAATCATGAATTTTCTTTTTTTGTGTGGGTTGTTTTCTATCTTTTGAAGCTTCTTTTTTTCCTATCTTTCCTTTTTGCTTTTGCATTTTTTAACTCCTAGTGGCCCTCTTTGGACCTAGAATGTCCTGCATTTGCCTTATTTTTTCATGATTATGCTATATTATCTGCAAAAGAAATACTGAATTGGTTTGTTCTTTTGTCCTTTTGATGTCTGCTTGTGTTCTTTGTACCTTTATGGACTGAATTTCCGTGTGCTTTGTCACAGGCTTTCCTCAAATGTGTGATGACATTCCAAGACCCTCACTCTTAGATGTTGTGGAATATTACCTTAACTGTGTAAAGATGTGTTTATGCTTCATTTGTTTAATTATGTAAAGATGTGTTGCTACTTTACCTTGCCCACCTAAGGCAGCTGATTGGTCTAATCAAAAGCTGAATGGCCAATAGTTAGGCAGTTTAGGGATAGGGGGGCTGGTGGGCAGAGAGAATGAGAATGAAGGAGAAATAGAGGAAGAGGCCTGAGCCAGCCAGGCAGCTTCCAGCCAGCCAGACATGAAGTAGGACATACAGAAGGAAAGAAAGGTAAAAAGCCCTGTGGCAAAATGTAGGTGAAGAGAAACCTGTTAAGTTATAAGAGCAAGTAGGACAAGCACAAGATAAGGCCGAGCATTCATAGCTAATTATAAGTCTCTGTGCCATGATTTGGGAGCTGGTTTGTGGCCCAAAAGAAATCCTGCTACACTTAGAAACCCGGATGCTAATCAATCTCTCTCTCTCTCTCTCTCTCTCTCTCTCTCTCTCTCTCTCTCTCTCTCTCTCTCTCTCTCTCTCTGTCTCTGTGTGTGTGTGTGTGTGTGTGTGTAGTGATTCCTTTTAGACCATTTTATTGGTGGTGATCATTCTCCCGTTAGTATTCTTGGGTCATTTCTCTTTGAGCACTGATACTTTCATAGAACAGAAGAAAACAACCTGTCTGAAAGACATATGCCTAGTTGACTACCTTTTGGAATGGCTATATCTGATCATTTGATGATTTTTACTTCATTTGCTTGAGTTTTGACTGCTGAAAATAATTAATGCACATGCAGTCTACGGATTGTTGATAGGTCATGCAAAGGGCTAAGGAAATCAGTGTCAGATACATGGCTCTCTAAGTGAATGAGGTATTGTCACTAAGTCATTAATTATTCCTGCCTGGGCAATGAATGCTTCCAGGATTCTCTGATTAAACTCCAGCCTCCCAACACTATCAGAAATCCTTCCCTTTGGTGGCTTCTATATAGAATCAAAACTAGCCTATGGGGATGAATGTGGTGGAATCAGGCTTCAGTGATGACAGGACACCAGTGATACTGGTAGCATCATGCTTTTGGGACACTTTCTCTCAGAAATCTGCCTTTGTAGACTAGTCTCTATGTATATTTAAAGTGCTTATCATGGACTGGCTGAGGTTTAGATGCTCACATTGGCATTTTTATGTAGAAACATGTGAGCTACCCTGTAGCTAGAGTTTTCCTGCCGGGCCCACAGTCAGGACAAATCTCTGCCACCTGCCAGTCTCCAGCTCCCAAGTCCTGCCAGTCTCCGAGCCCACTTATAAAATAAACACACAGACGCTTACATTATTTAAACTGCTTGGCCATTAGCTCAGGCCTATCATTGTCTAGCTCTTACTCTTATATTTAGCCCATTTTTATTAATCTCTACTTTGCCACGTGGCTCGTGGCTTACCGGTACCTTACATCTTCCTTCTCCTACCGCGGCTCCAGCCAGTCTCTCCTCTACCTTCCTGTTCCCTCAATTTTCCTCTCTGTTAGTCCCGCCTATACTTCCTGTCTGGCTACCGGCCAATCAGCGCTTTATTGATACAGAGTGATATCCACAGCACTACCCTTATTTATTTATTCATTTATTAGTGTGTATGTGCGTGTGCATGTGTGTGTACGTTATATGTATGTATGTAAGGAAGTGCATAAAGGCCTGAGGAGGATGCTAGGTACTTTGCTATACTGCTTTTCACCTTACTCCCTGAGATGGTCTCTGGCTGAACCTGGAACTGGCCATTTATTGGATAAGCTAACAGGGTGTCCTCCTATCTTTACCCTACCATCTCTGAGATTACTGCAGGAGCAGCTTTTCAAATAAGTACTGGAGTTCCAAACTTAGGTCCTCATGAGTTCCCAGAAAGTACTCTTACTTACTGAACAACCCACCCAATCCAGCCATCCTTATTTGTATCCATAGTTACTATTCTTATCTATCATCATTTGTGCTTAAGTGGCCTTGTCCCCCAAAAGATCTAGTGTTTTGCATATCCCAGTGCATGCAAACCCTACAACTTTTCTTATATATTTTTGTAAGCCAATCTATGCATGTTATTACTATTATTATAATTTATTCTGACTAGCTTCAAGAGAGTTTCCTAACTGGTAGGGCCTTATTTTTTATCATTTGTTTAATGGAGATAACATTTCCATCAATATGACAAATAAAAGGTGAATTAAGGCCAGAAAACCCACAAGTATTGTCAAGCCATAGTATTCACTAATAAACATTAGCTCCTGTGACTATCAATAGAAAGCACCAAGTTGTCTTCAAATCACAGGTTTGTTCTGAATACAGGGATGTATGGAAGCAGCTCTTGCTGTTTATCATGAAGTCTATTCCAGATGCTGTCTGTGCTGTCTTTCCTGGTACCTGTGGTGTGGAAGGCAGGAAGATCAACCCTGACTAACCACAGCCGAGGTGGGAAGGGGGCTGTGGAATTGCTATTTAGGATGGAAGACCCTTTGTTATAGCTTCAGAGGAAGGAAAAGCGGTCCTGTCATGAAAACATGCCTCCAGTGAGCTAAGCATGTAGGACACGACTCCAGTTTCCAAAGCTGCCTTGTCCACAACACCAGCCGCTGCCCCTTCAATGAGAAGAGTCTTGGTGAATGTCAGGTATCCCAAAACCCGGAAGTCTAGGGAGTCGGTTACAAAGTAAAACCTCACATTTTAATAACAGGGGTTTAGATTGGAAGAAATTCATGAAAATGAGTGTTAAACAAAAAGATCTTCATGAAGTACCTCTCTTAGGAAAGGCGAATCTCCTAGCCCAGCAACTTCCGCGTCTCTAGATACTTGGCTTGCATCAGAAACTTTGTCCAAATTCTTCTCAGAGCCCGTTGAACACCCGTTGTTCAGGGCCTGACAATGAAACAAGATTACGATTTGTCAATTTTTTTCTATATGCCTTTAAATTCTGTTTAAAAATTTGCCAGTGTATTATATTCATTATACAAAGGGCTTCATGACGTTACTTCCATACATGCACATAATGTTTTGAGTGTATTCACTTTTGTCTTGTCTCTCCTACCTTCTTTTCTCTTTTCCCATCCATGGTTAATCCCCCTTTCAGTTTGATTGGGTCCCTCCCCTCCCCTGGCTTCTACATGCAAGCTAAAACACATGTGGGATTGATTTGTTTCAGTGAACTTGATGGCTGCTTTTGAGTTTT
This sequence comes from Peromyscus nudipes, assembly GCA_902168325.1. NCBI lineage: Eukaryota > Metazoa > Chordata > Mammalia > Rodentia > Cricetidae > Peromyscus > Peromyscus nudipes. The sequence continues at coordinate 11,279 of CABHPH010141146.1, forward strand.
CCGGCATCACCTTTGGTTAGGTCCATTCTCCTCAGAGTCTTCCATCCCCATCAGAGGCAAAACAGTTAACATTCAGTTACTGTTCCGTTCTCCTCAGAAAGAAGTTTTATTCAAGCCCAAATTAAATTACTAAGAATCTGAGGTTAAGGACACAACAGGATGGCTTAGCAAAAATAAACCTTACCAAAGCAAATCCCCGCTTAGGGGAGAGAATTCTCTGAGTTAAAATGTTGCTATTACCTTGCAAGAATGTCAGTTTTCACCTCAGCTCTAGTTAAATTTATGGAAAAACATCAGAATGTCAGTGTTGATTCCTTCAGCACTGAATGATACACGGAGAAAATGCTGCTCTCCATTAAGGTGCAGAGGGCAAAGAGAGCAGCCATGTCTAGTTGCCGTGATGTTTTCTGGGAACGCTTGTGTGGAAGGCTGAGGTGATGCAGGATGGCTGGTTAAGGATGCCCTGTCCTATCAGGTCTCTGAAATGAATGTCTCCACCTCCTGCGGTCTGCTTTGTCCCCTCCAAATCGGACTCCACAAACCTCTCCAGCCTCTCTGCTCTCCCCAGCTCCTGCTCTGGCCTCTCATTTCTCTCTGTTTAGTCCTAGAATTTTTTTTTTGTTTGCTTTCTCTGCTCACACCTACCTCTAGGTAGATAAGGCCCAAACTGTTATTCCTAGTTGTTCCTTCCAAGCTCAGTCACTTTTCTCACCATCTGCTGGACATGTGCATGTAAACATACCGCCAGTATCTCGAGTTTTTAAAAAGTCTAACTCTTTTTTTCTTGCTACCATTTCCTCCTCTTGATTTTTTTTCTTCTTTTTACAAAGTAAATGATAGGGCATTCTTTTAATCACAGACTTTCAAAACTTAAAAAGTACATTGAGTTCTGACCTTCTTTACAGTCTTATCTCAAAATGCCTTCCATCTTTCCTTTAGTTCAGTTCAATTCTACCCGTTGGACACCCCTTTCAGACCCAGGTCTGTGCTAGAGTCTACAGGTTGGACAGCAAATGGATTGATAAGATCTAATTGTGTGTGCAGGGACCTTACAATAGAATGGGTGAGGTGAGATAGGAACCAATGTTATTTTCAGAACAATCAGATTTTTCACACCTCACACTTTGCTATTCTTAACTATCAGAATTATTTCTTCCTGGGTGAAACTAAAAAAAAAAAAATCATACAAGTGTACATTGTATATTGAGTGTACCCCCCCATTCCCCACCCTCATTTTTTTCATGTTAATTGTGGCTTTCAACACAACTTATAGCTGGACTCTCTGCTATCTCTATCAATAACATACATCACCTGATTGATTTGCTGTGTGCCAGACACTGTTCCGGGAATTTACCCATTCTCCTGTAAAATAGATGAAGATGAGGGAGCTTCGGCACAGTGATCAGATATTTTGTCTAGGACTGAACTGTCTATAAATGAAAGTCTGGCTGCAGCGAGTAGTCTCTGAGCCACCCTGAGCCACAGTGTTCTGTGTACTGCCCTGTACCGCCAGACCCCTTTTTTCCTCAGCCTCAAATGACAAGGGATGACCTTGACCCCCAAAGCCAGTCTGTTGGCTACACAGTCACTTGTGATTTGTGTGACTTGGCTTCAATAGACGAACTTGACCTTCTTGAGGTTATTCTCTTAAGGATTGGAAGTAAGAAACACAGAGCCACTGTCATTTTTACAGATGCCTTAAAAATATGGAGCCCTTCTTTCTAATTGTGATACACTTTTAAAACTTTGGAGTTTAAACTTGAAATTGAGATTAAAATAACTTTTGGTTAACTCCACTTTATACAAAGTAATTTTCTACACTTTGAAATAAGATTCATATTTCTTTGCAATAATTTATCTTGTTGGTATCTATTTTCTTTCTACATTTTTAATTTTTTTTTCTGTGATTTGTCTCTGGTAATTAGTGAGTAAAAGCTTTTAAGGTTTTAAGCCAGTAGTGTTTAAAATTTAATATTGATATTAATATTAATTAACACTTAATTAATGTTAATTTGAGGCATTTGCTTTTAACAGTTGCTTTATTTTCTCATTGTCTGGATTTACTGATCCAGAACACTGAGTGTGCTCACTGCGCATTTAACTTTGACATTGTCTACTCTGTATTTTTGCTTACTTTACCAATTTCTGTGTTACCATGACTCAGTGTTTTTAAATTAAAATACAATTACACTGTTTTCCTCTTTCTCTTTTTTCCAGTGCCCCCTTGTGTCTCCCCACCTTAGTCTCTCTCAAATTAATGACTTTTGGTCTCTGTTTCTTTCATTGTTGTTACAAATTTGTGTTTGTGCATGTGTGTGTTTGTATATTTCTAAATAAATAAACGCATTCTTCTCAGCCTGTATAATGTTAGCTGTATGTGTATGATTTCAGGGTTGACCACTTGGTATTGGATAACCAACTGGGAGATTCTTTGCTGGGGAAGACTGTTTTCTCCCACTCAGAGTGTTCCTTAGTTACCTATACGACTTTGTCTAAGGGTGGAGCCCCGTGAGCATTCCCACGTATACATTAATATGTCTGCTGGTATGGTCCTTGTTCAGGTCTTGTTTAGGCAGCCATTGTGTTGAGACTTCACTGGTGTAGCTCCCCTGACATTTCTAGGAGACACAGTCTAACAGTACACATCTGTTCCTCTGGCTCTTCAAACTTTCTACCTCTTCTTCCTTGATGTTCCCTGAGCCCTAGGTAAAGGAGTCATGCTTTAGATTAATTAGTTCAGGTACCACACAGTCACTTGTTCTCTGCATCCTGATTGGCTGTGGTTTTCTGTAATAGTGTCTGTCCATTGGAAGGGGAGAACTACACTTATGGGCCAGACCCTACAGAAGAAGGATGTGTAGGATCTGGGTGTTTGGAGAGGCTGGATGTGACATCTGGTGGTTTCATTGTAGTGGTGTTTCACCTTCGTGACTAGGTTTATTCCTAGTTATTTATTTGCTTTGAGGCTATGATGAATGAGAGTATGTCCAGGATCTCTGTATGTTTGTGGTTGGTGTACAGAAAGTTTAGTGCCTCTTGGAAGTTAATTCTGTATCCTGCTACTTTGATCAAATCCTGGAATTACTGATCATTCCTAGAATTTTTTTCTGGTAGACTTTTTGGGATCCATTATTAGTAGAATCATATCAGCTTGCAAATAGAGATAGTTTAATTTCTTTCCTATTTGTATTTTTAAATTTCCTTCTCCTGCTTTATTTTACCAACAAGTGTTTTGAGCACAATATTGAGAAGAAGTGAAGATAGTGAGCAGCTCTGTCACGTTCCTGATTGTAACGTGATTGCTTCAAGATTTAGAATGATGTTGACTGTGGGTTTGTCATAGGTAGCCTTTATTATCTTCTTGAGCTATATTCCTTCTAGTTCTGCTCTCTCTAAGCCTTTTATCATGATGGCATGTTGGATTTTGTCAGTCCTTTTCTGCATCTATTGATATGATCAGGTGAATTTTGTCTTTAAGTCAATGTATCTGATTTATTGCATCTATTGATGTGTATGTGTTCAATCATTTGTCTATCTCAAGGTTAAAGCCAACCTTGTCACGATATATGTCTGTCTGTATTCTGTTTGCAAGTATTTTATTGAGATGTTTTTGATCTGTGTTCACTTGGAGTATTGGCCTGTATTTCCCGTTCTACCCCCATCCACCCCGTGTGTGTGTGTGTGTGTTTATATATATATATATATATATATATATATATATATATATATATATATAAAATCTTTACCTAGTTTTGGTGTTAGATTAGATTAATATTTGTTTCATAGAAAGAATTTGTGACTGCTCTTTCTGTTTCTATTTCTTTGAATAAAATAAGAAGGATTGGGTAGACACCTTCTTTGAAAGTTGTGATGACTAGTTTTATGTTAACTTGACACAAGCTAGAGTTATTTGGGAAGAAGCAACCCCATTGAGAAAATGCGCTCTCCAGACTGGCCTGTGAGCAAGCCTGTGGTGCATTTTCTTGATTGATGATTGATCTGGGAGGGCTCACTGTGGATGGTGCTATCTCTGGGAGGCTGTTCCTAGTTGCTATAAGAAAGCAGGCTGAGCAAATCAAGGGGAGTAAGCCAGTAAGAAGTTCTCCGTGGTCTCTTCTTAGCTCATGCCTTCAGGTTTCTGCAATAAGTTCCTGTGCTGTCTGTCTTCGTGGAGTCTGATCTGAATGTTGCAAGCTGGAATAAACCCTTTACTCCTAAGTTACTTTTTGTCATGGTATTTTATCACAGCAATAAAAACCCCAACTGAGAAAAAAAGTCTTACAGAAATCTGTTGTGAATCCATTGGGGCCAAAACTTCTGGTAGGAACGTTTTTTATTATTGTCTTAATCTCATTTGTTGTGGGTCTATTCTGGTTATTAATCCTTTCTTTGTTTAATTTTTGTGGTTTGACTGAATATAGAAATTTGTCCATTTCATTTAGATTTTCAGCTTAATGGAGTACAGGTTTTATGTTTTGTTGGTTGGCTTTGCATTCTCTTATATGATTCTGAATTTTTTAAATGTCTGTTGTAATGTTTCCCTGTTCATGTCTGAATCTGTTAATTTGGATCCTTTCTTTCTTTTAGTTGGTTGAACCAAGAATTTGTTGATCTTGTTTATCTTCTCAAAGAACAAGATTTCTTGATTCTTTATATTGTTTTCTTTGTTTCTATTTCATTAATTTTGGCTCTAATTTTATTATTGTCTACTGGATTTGTGTTTGCTTTGTTTCTGTTTTCCCAAAGTGTTGAGTTGCATAATTAAGCAATTTATTTGTGCTATTTTTTAAAATTTTTTTAGTGTGGCAACTTGGAGGTATAAATTTCCCTCACAGGATTTCTTTTAATGTGTCCTAGATGTTTCATTGGGTTGTATTTTCATTTTATTTAATCTCTTTTTTTCTTAACCCTTTCACCATTCAGTAATGAATTTGTATGCTTGTTAGAGATTTGCTTGCTGCTGACTTTAAATTTTATGCCATTATGGTCAGATAGGATACATGAAGTCATTCTAATACTTATGAATTTGCTAAGATTTGTGTCCCAGGATGTGGTCTATTTTACAGAAGCTTCTGTAGGCTGCAGAGGAGAATGCTTTGGTGTTTGGGTGGAATGTTCTATAGACACTTGTCTATTTCACATAGGATGTCATTCTGGTGTTTCCCTGCTTATTTTTATTCATATGACCTGTCTATTGGAGAAAGGAGAATATTAAAATTACCTACTATTAATGGATCGATATTAATCTGTCTTTATTTCCAGTAGTACACTTTTAATGAAATTGCGAGCATTAGAATTTGGTGCATATATGTTTAAGATAGCAATGTCTTCTTAGTTAATTGTTTTCTTGATTAGAACAAAGCATCCTTCTTTATCTCTTCTGATTAGGTTACTTTGAAGCCTATTTTGTCAGTTTTTAGGATAGCAACACCTACTTGCCTCTTGGTCCCATTTGACTGGAATACTTTTGTCTATCCTTTTACTCTAAGAGGGCACCTTATTGTAGACACCAGTTAGATGTAGTTTGTTTCTAGATCCATTCAGCCAGCAGGGTCCTTTGATTGGAAAACTGAGGACATTAATATTAAAGTCATTATTGAAAGGTATGTGCTGATTAGCTACTCTGTTGATGTTTGTTTTCTCAGTGGCATTTTTTGTTTTAGTATTATAGCTCCATTTTTTCTATCTATTGGCTGTGTTCATTCCTGTCTTCAGACTGAAGTATTGTTTCCTGCATTTTGTTTAGGTTTGGTCTCATGAAAGTAAAGTAAAAAGTTTTAAGCTGTTTCCTCATGGAAAGTTTTTCTTTTTCTTTCAACGATAGCAGATAGTTTTGTTGGGTACAGTAGGTTAGTAGTTGTGCTTTTTAGAACTTGGAATCATTGTTCTAGGCTCTTTTGGCTTTCATAGTTTCTATTGAGAAATCAGCTGTTATTCTGATTTTTCCTTTATATGTGCCTTGTGTTTTTTCTCTTGAGACTTTCAATACTTTTTCTTTGTTCTGTATACTTCATGTTTCAACTATGATATGTGTCCCCCATTTTTTCTGGTTTTGTCTAGCTGGGGTTCTGTGTACTTTTTGCATCCATATAGATACATATTGCCTTAGCATCCACATAGAGATGTCTTGCCTTAGCATTCACATAGAGATATCTTGCCTTAGCATCCACATAGAGATGTTTTACCTTAGCATCCATATAGAGATGTTTTGCCTTATTTGGGGGAAGTTTTTTCTGGCCAAGGATGCTTCTCCCTGACCTATTCCCATAATTCCAAATTTTGGTCTTTTCATATCTTTGTTTATATGGTGTAGTTGCTCTGCCTTATCTTTGAGTCCAGATCTGTCATCTGCTTAATTCCTTCTGTTTGAAGGCTTTATCTTGACTTTTCTAGTTGGGATTTTCCAATCCATCTTCATTTCATTTGAGTCCTGATATTCTATCTTCTGCTTGATTCATTTGACTTTAAGGCTTTATTTAGAGTTTTTCAGGCGGGTTATTGAGTTTCCAATCCATCTTCATTTCATCTTGAATTCTCTTCAGTGTTTCTCCTTACTGAGTTAAGCTATCAATTCAGTGCCTTCCTTACTTCAGTCAGCCTTATATTTGTGGGTATTTTGGGGGGGTTAGGGGGAAGGCCATCAAGAAACATACTTATTTTCTTTAAATTCAATGGACTTTGTGTGTGTGTGTGTGTGTGTGTGTGTGTGTGTGTGAGTGTGATCTTTAAACTCCTTCCACTCTTTGATGTTTATGACCTTTTAAATACTGTGTTCTGGAGTTTTTCTAGATAATTATAATTGGAGAATGTTTGGGTAGGACTGGTAGATTCTGAGAGGAAGGGCTAAAATATTGCCTTGAGTTTTCATATTGTTTGTATTTTTTGCAATGATCTCTGGGCCTGAAAACTTCCTTTGTTAGTTCTGTGTCTAATATAGACACAGCAGTCTGGGACAAAATATAGGATGTATGGGGTTCAGTTTGGCCTGAAGGTTGGATATGGCTTAGGTGGAACAAAGTTAGGTGGACAATAGGGTGTCAGATGGTACACAAAATATGTGTCCTGGTCCTAGCCTGGAGTTTGGAGGTGATATGGTGGTTGGGCTTGGTACATTAAGGAGAGAGAATAAAGAGGGAGGATCATGTGGCCTCAACTGGATGGACCCTGGCTCAACATGTGCAGGATCTGCCTGGACTGAGAGGATGAGTGTGGCCAGTAAGGGACCTATAGGTTATGAGCAACACAAGCAGGGCTGTCTAGATGATGCTGGGGCACTGTATGTGGGTTCTAGGCTGGACTTGGGGGTTGGGGAGGGTGGGTGAAATTGAAGATCAGACTGATTGACTAGGATAGACCCTAGAGCAAGATGTCCCAGACATGGCTGGGCTGAGAGGTTGGATGTGGTGCAAGTGGATGAATGAATGGCATGTCCTGACAGGGGCCTGAAAGTTGTAGTTGAGGCAACCAGGGCTGTTCAGACTAGGCTGGGACACTGAATGTGGGCCCCAGGAAAGAACTGGGGGTTTTGGAAGAATGAGTAGGGGGTGGATCAAGGAAGCTAACCAGGCTATCTCCTAGAACAAGATGTGTAGGACCTGTTACCATGACTCTCACATGCAGCAGCTCACATTTGTCCAGATTGCACCAGATGATTTGTTGCCTTTAGATGCTGGTATTATTTTATATATCTTCAAATTTCAGTGATACGAGTTGTATCATTTGAAAGTAACTGCACTGGTTATAAATCTAAGTCAAATTAATCAAGATAGATTTAAATTTAACCAAAACCTCTCTTGAAATTTCATATTTTCACTTTAACAACTTAGATTAAAAAAACTTTTTAAACTCAAAAATGACAATGTAGAAATTATGCACATTTGTCAGGTCGTCTGCTGTTTGATTAAATGGAAATATTTTTGGAAGGTTTAAGTAATGTTGGTTCTCTGCAGATAGCACTCTTCCGCTTGGCATTGTGTGGCTCATTATTTTTATCTCTATTCTATGGTGTGGTAGCACAGCAAGATGACATCTTCCCATGTACTTAAAATTAAAGTTAGGTCTATCTGGGTACTTGGATTAATGTTTAGTTAACATTTACATGAACATTGCATATAATCTGAAAGAAGTCCAAAGTAGCCCAAAAAGAGAGGCACTAAAAGATATATACCAGTCAGAAAGAAGAAGAAGAAAAAGGAGGAGGATGAGGAGAAGAAAAGGGAAGGAAGGAAGGAAGGAAGGAAGGAAGGAAGGAAGGAAGGAAGGAAGAAAGGAAGGAAGAAAGGAAGGAAGGAAGGAAGGAAGGAAGGAAGGAAGGAAGGAAGGAAGAAAGGAAGGAAGGAAGGAAGAAAGGAAGGAAGGAAGAAAGGAAGGAAGGAAGGAAGGAAGGAAGGAAGGAAGGAAGGAAGGAAGGAAGGAAAGATTTTTTACCATAGGCTAAAAAGTATGAAAGTAGAGGACACTGTGTCTAGGAAAGTAAAGAGGTCACAGAAATATAAACACTGCATGGTTCCATCTGTAATATGTATTGAAAGTATCCACTAACTTTAGTTATTATATGTTATAATATATATATACACACATATATATGGTTTAGTTATAGCATGCTTATATGCTTATTTCTGTGACATGCCAAGCTTATTTGCAGATGTAAGCTTTTTAATTTGCTCTTCCTTCTGTCTGTCACTGTTTTTTTTTTTTCTTTTGGTTTTTCAATACAGGGTTTTTCTGTGTAGCTTTGGAGCCTGTCATGGAATTCACTCCGTAGCGCTTAGCTTAACTGAATTTTGCATCTTGAAAGTCGTCTTCTTTTTCAGGGGAAATATCCTACACCCCTGGTCTGGGACTGAAGTCAAGAGTGTATCAAATCTTGTATGTATTACATTTCTCCTATAGGTAAGTTTCACATACTAATACTTGCAGTAACTTAAGCATTAATTTGGTTAGGACAAAGATGAACAATAACCAATGTTAAAATACATCATTTATAACTATGTTGCATAACATTGCCAGTAACATTACCCTTGGCATTTTGAGGTTATTATCAAGTAAAATAAAGGTTACTTAAATAAAAGCACAGTTGTAATCATGACAGTTTCATGACCGTGATGGTGGCTGAGTGGCTCCCAGCAAGTGGTATGTACAGTGTGGATGTGCTGGACAAAGGGGTGGTTCATATCCATGGTGGGATTATACAGGGAGAGCACGGGAGTTCATAATGATACTGAGAACAGCGCACAGTTAAGCTTTTGAATATGTTCAGACTTTTAAAAACATTAATTAATTAATCAATTAATTACTATCCTGATCAGTTTCCTGTCCCTCCTCTCCTCTAAGTTCCTCCCTTCTACCTCCTCCCCCCATTCACTACTCCTCTGTTTCTTTTCAGAAAAGGGCAGGACTCCCATGGATATCCATAAAACATGGCATTTCAAGTTGTAGTAAGACTAAGTACCTCGCCTCGTCTTAAGGCTGGGCAAGGGAACCTGGTATGAGGAGTGGGTCCCAAAAGCCAGTAAAAGAGTTGGAGCCAGCCTCTGCTCCCACTGTTAGGAGTCCCACAAGAAGAACAAGCTACACAACTGTCATATATATGCAGAGGGCCTTGGTCAATCCCATGTAGGCTCCCTGGTTGTTGGTTCAGTGTTCAGACATTTGTAATGTAATGCTTTCTGATTGCACCTGACCACAAACAACTGAAATCATGGAAAGTGGATATGAGGAGACTATACTGTGTTTAAATCTTTATTCAAATGTCAAATCCTTCAGGGAGGAATCCATGTTCAAACTGACTCACTCTGGTCTGTGACTTTGTGTACTTAAACCTTCTTTATTTCCTTCATGACTATTTCTTGGTATCAACATTATAGTATTAAGTTTATTTGTTATTCCTTGTCTCTTCCAGCAAGATTCCTGAAGGCAGAATACAGAGGCTTTGTGACTGGTTGACTGACGTACTAGGTAGCATTTTGCACCTGGCACATAGAAGATGATTAATGAATATTTGTGTGAACATGCTTGGAAGCTAAATTGCTTCTTTGTTTTTTTCCAAATATTTTAAAATTCTTTTATTTTTTGAGATTATAATAGAATCACATCATTTCCCCTTTTCCTTTCCTCCCTCCAACCTCCCTCATACCTCTTTGTGGTGGTTTGAAAGAAAATGGCCTCCAAAGGGAGTGGCTCCATTAGGAGGTGTGGCTTTGTTGGAGTGGGTGTGGCCTTGTTGGAAGAAGTGTTTCACTGTGGAGGTGGGGACTTTGAGGTCTCATATATGCTCAAGCCATGCCCAGTGTCACAGACAACTTCCTCTTGTCTGTGAGCCAGGATGTAAGAACTCTCAGGTCCTTCTCCAGCACCATGCCTGCCCTCATGTTGCCTTTCTTCTCACCATGGTGATAGACCTCTAAACTGTACTGTAAGCAAGCCACCCCAATTAAATGTTTTCCATTGTAAGAGTTGCTGTGATCATGGTGCTTTTCGCAGCAATAGAAACTAAGACATTCTCCTTGTTCTTTTTCAAATTTGTGGCCTTTCTTTTAATAAATTATTGTTATATACCCGTGTATATGTGTACACATGTATGTGTTCCCTTTTCCCTGCATCCCCTTCAATATTTGTTGTTGGTATTTGTTGATCTTTGCCATTCTAACTAGGGTCAGATGAAATCTCAAAATTATTTTGATGTGCATTTCCCCCATTGATAGGGACAATTAATTTTTTTTGAGACATTTCTTATACGTTGTTTTCTTCTTTTGAGAACTCTCTGTTCAGATTCTAGGCCTATTTTCTTTTGAATGGGTATTTTTTTAGCTTTGTTTTTTTGAGTTCTTTGTATATTCTAGATATTAAACCATTATCAGAGGTATATATAAAATTACTTCTTTCTTGATGATGTGAAACTTTAACAAAAATGGTAGTCTCTAAGTTAATGAATCTATCTCCCTTATAAGATAATGACACTGTCATTTATTCAGTGACTTGAGGGCTTCATCTTCTGGTGACTATTTAGTTATCATACATGCTAGGGTATGTAAACTGCTCTTCATGAAAGCCACAGCCAAACTCTATATGTAATGCAGTAAGTTGTATTTGATTTACCAATACCTCGCCCACAAAGAAGCAGTTTTGATTCCCTGGAATGGTCTTCCTCATAAAAGAACAAATCACTCAGCTGGGTCACTTGTGAGGTTGGAAAAAAGAAAAAAGAACAAGAACACCAGGACACAAGCTAGAAGTACCATTGAGGATTCTAGAATGTTCCTAAGGAAAAGGTTTTTGACAAAACACACGCACGCGCGCACACACACACACACACACACACACACACACACACACACCAATGATTAAAAAAGTGGAATGTTTAATATCCTGATTTCTTTAATACAACATTCTATATGTGTTGAACTTCCTAACATGTCCCCTAAATATGCACACATTTAAGAAAATTATAAAATTTAAGTAAGCAAAAACCCTAACTGAACTCATATCTACAAAGTACTCATGGAATTAGCCTTGTTCTGATGTGTGTCAAAGGGGCTTTAGTCTTTGTTATAATTTAGCATGAGATATATTAAGTTTCCATAGTGTTCATCTCAGACACTGCATGGCTGTTTTGCTGGGATTTATCCTTGCCCTCTGAGCACACAGCAGATCTTACACTGTGACAGACATCATTTTATTGTGTGGAAGAAACTTCATTTCCCAAAGTCTGGAGATGAAGATGCCTCAGAGGTCAACCAAGTGCTGAACGGAGCAGTTGATGTAATGCTTGAAGGAGGGTCTGGGTATTAGAACAATGCCTTAACATATCATAGTTAGGCACAGCTATTTGTTTTGTCAGACAATTTTCTTTGCAAGGAAAAACATAGCATTAGAAGAACCAATTTTCCTCTGTGTTTGCATGCAAGCTCACATGCATGCAGAGTGGTGTGGGTGCATAAAAGGATGCACTGACAGGTACCAAGGAAAACAGTGATAAACTGCAAATTAAAACTGCTGTTAAAGATGAAAGGCTTCCCCCTTACATCACATTTGTATTGCTTATGTGATTTCTAGAAGGCTTGCCCTTTCATCTTTTAACCACAGTGATGGTACCTTGTCCTTTTTCAGCAGTTATCACAGCATTTGGGGACCTTTCCATTGCATTATTTCTCCAAATCAGCTGATGCTTTGACTTTTCCTGATTTCAAGCCAGGCAGTCAATATTCAACAGATCAAGCATTTATGTACCTAATACCTGGCTTCAGTGAGATTTACAGATGGGAAGGTAAGACTGTGTATTGGACATTTTGTGAATTTGTGGCAGATGGAGGAAAGGATTTTATATAATGATCTTATTGTGTGTAAACTGACCAAACTTGGTCCCAGTGAGTTTAGTTGAGCAAATATGGAAATGTTAGCACAACTCATTGATAATGCTGGCAGTAGTGAAGGCTGCAGGATTGTCATCTGATTAGCTTTGGAGGCCCAGAAAACTTGTATCTTTGTAGCTGGAAGATGTCTGCCTTCCTTTAGAGCCTGACAATACAATACTACAGTAGGTCTGAGTTCTGGAATTAGATTGCTTAGTACTAATATTCAACTCTTCTACACTATTATGAGATAGTTGAAGATGCTAAGTATAAAACGATTGTTTAGTTCATGGTTTGAGTTCATATTCTGGTGTCAGGTGGGCCCCAGTGCTTGGTTTCTGGTGAGGATGGCAGATGGCAACACATCACAGCAGGGATTTGTGTATCAACCATTTAGCTGATGTCACCAAGTGAGACACAGTCTCCCGGGACCATGTGGAGACATATCCCCAGAGGTCTCAAACTCAAAGTTAGTGCTATGCTTTAAGTATGGCCCAAGTGTCCCCACAAAGGTATGTGGTTATCCAATCCCCTTATTAGTTAGGGTTCTCTAGAGTAACAGAACTTATAGAATGGATTCCTCTCTCACTCTATACAGAAAGGGGGTTTATAAGAATAGCTTACAGGCTGTGGTCCAGCTAATCCAACAATGCCTGGATATGAATGGAAAAATCCAAGAATCTTGTAGTTTCTCAATCTACACGGCTGGATGTCTCAGCTGGTCTTCAGCATATGCTGGAATCCTGAAGAAGTAGGCTCCAATGCCAGTGAAGAAATGGACTTGCTAGCAAGAGCAAGCAGGCAAAGAGCAAAAGCTTCTTTCTCCCACATCCTTTTATAGGCTTCCAGCAGAAGGTATGACCCAGATTAGATTTGGATTAAAGATACAAGTTAAAGGTTTGCCTTCCCACCTCAAAAATCTGAATTAGAAGCAGATCTTCCCACTTCAAATTAAACAGAAAGTCCTCAAAGGTGTGCCGTCTACTTTTGGGTTTTAGCTAATTACCGCTGTAGCCAAGTTGACAACCAAGAATAGCCATCACAGTCCCCAGGATGATGCTGTCAAGAAGTGGTACCTTAGTGTCTCTGAAATAATGCTTTACCTACCCCCGTGTTCTGTGAGACCAGTTATCTTTATAGTAATGTCCAGTTATCATTTGCTGGCTTGAAATAGTTGAAAGAAAGCCTGAAATGTGGGCCTATGACAGCGAAGCTACGTTCATTCTTTCTGGAAAGCTAATTTGGAAATTTTGGCATTTCAAGCTTCAACTGACTTTATCTCTGTTACACTGCTTTTTCTCTGTTCCTCATTGTGCTACCCTTCCTCATGTGAATTCCCTTTTTAGTCTCTTGCCTAGTTCTGTCTCTCAGAGATGCCAACTCTTACGAGTGTTGACAATCTTGCCCTCTGTGTTCTGTTTAATTCTTTTCTAAAGAACTTCCTGGTCTATTCCTGGTCCCTTTGATTCTGGAAATGACTCTAGGTCTCCTGTCCTTCTGAACCTCTCCCAACAACCAAGTCTAGTCCAGGCAGGTGGCCAAATGCGTTTTCAGACAACTTGAGGCATCACCATACTCCCATGGCACTGACTGACTCAGACTCACTCTGAGTGTTCTTTGTCTCTTCTCCTGTAATTTTATAAGCAATGCATCATGTACATTCAAAAGGGCTGGTGAGTTTCTGAAAGAAGATTAATATAAGAACATGCATTGAAACTCTGTTTAGTCACTACCAGTGATGCCTAAATTCTAGCACAAGTATGGGATGGGGGTTGGAGTCGGGGGTCAGGGGGCGGGGGAATCTTGCAACCATGTTGAAACTAGACATGGAAATCATCCATGTATCAGGATCATAGAAGAGTGTGGAATGTGTTCTGCTGGTGGTATGTTAGAGGAAACCACAAAGGATAAACTCATAACTCCCTTTATAAAAAAAATATAAAGTGGTTCAGAATTCTTGGAAGTGCATTAAAAGATTCCCTAAAGTTGTTCACAAATATTCTGTGTTTTAAAGGCCCAGGGACAGAGGTGGTATGGGAAGCCAGGGGGCATGTCACTTTAAGCCAATATTAGCATTTCAGACATGGACTTTCAGGATTCAGTGCAGAGGCTGAAAAACAGTCTCTGCTGTGACCAGTGGGAAGTGGGTGAGCAGAACATTTCCTGTGAAGATTAGCATATTGTTTGGTGTAAGGAAAAAAAAATCACCCACCTTCTCAACAGGCAGAAGCATTTAGCAGGAAGGCTAGATGCAACAGACTGGGTAGCTGAAGCAGTGACCACACCAAGTAGATGACTAGATCTGCTCACACAGAAGCAAGACTAAACAGAAAAGGCACATAGAAACTCAACTCAGCCCAATTCACTTGCTGCTTCCCTAAGTCTCCTCAGTGTTTGAAGCTATTCAAAACTAGATTGTCTAATAGTTGGGTATCCAGAGAAGTAAAAAAATAAGTGTTGAAGAGTCTCCAGGAAGACAGAATCATAGTTTATAAACAAAGAATGACTGTCATTAAGAATGGAAATAGCCAGGCGGTAGCAGTGCACACCTTTAATCCCAGCACTTGGGAGGCAGAACCAGATGGATCTTTGTGAGTTCGAGGCCAGCCTGGTCTACAGAGCGAGATCCAGGACAGGCACCAAAACTACACAGAGAAACCCTGTCTCGAAAAACCAAAAAAAAAAAAAAAATGGAAATAAAATATTTTAGAAAGTGATTTTGTATCAGAAGGAATTAAAAAAAAATATATGGCAAACAATAGTTCTCATCTCAAAGAAATAAGAGGTAATTTATTCTGGCACCAACTTTGAGTTACCAAGATCTGGGAAATGTGGTACCATGTCCCCTTGTAGAAGCAATTTGATGACATTTCATAGTAGCAGAACAAATAAAGTCTTAAACCAAGGCAATTAAAAAATACATTGGTAGAAACATCAGAGAGGCAATTACAGTAAGATGGGAGACTCTCTCCTATAGACCTCACATGGTATCTGATGACATGCTTAGTTTTTGTGTTAATGGAACTTGTGATCAGCTAAGTTAATAGATTTTAGAAGATTTTTATGTATTGGTCACAGAATGTTAGTTGTGACACAGAGGCGGGCAAGGGATGGTTATTCAGGGAGATAAAAACTATCCTGAGATAAAGTAATTAATTGGCACTGGAATTGCAACATTCCAACCTTTCCACATCACTGTAATTCTCATCAGTCTGTATTTTCACACACAGTTTCTTTCCAGTAATTCTCTTTCACACATGGCAGTTTAAATAGGGGGGGAAAACCATATTGTGAAATATTGTAAGGCAGAAAGTGAATTTTACACCATATCCGCTTAATGTCTTCAAGTAAAGGGAAGCAAGTAGGATCTTTCTGGGAAATAAAAATGGTTAAAATGGTAAGCAAAGTATCCAAGGAAATAGAAAAATATAACATGAAATTTAAAAAAATGTTAGAGGCCATAAAGGATGGGATGTATTTCAATGGATTGTCTAAGGCCCTTTCTGCATCTATTGTGATGATCATGTGAGTTTTTTTTTTCTTCAAGTACATTTGTTTATAAGATTTACTACACTTTTGACTTAGTATGTTGAAGTATCTCTGATTCTCTTGGATAAAGCCAACTTGATCATGGTGGATAGTCATTTTGACGTGTCTGTATCTGGCTTGACTTGTAAATATTTTGAGAATTTAGCATCTGTGTCCACCGGGGCACTGACTTGTAGTTTTCTTTTTTTCTTGTCTTTACTTGGCTTTGGTATTTGAGTGATGCTGACTTCATAGAAGGAATTTAGGAGTGCTCCTTATATTTCCTTGTTCTTTTTGAGTAATTAAAAATTTTTTTGTCTATCTTTTTTGAAAGTCTGGTAGAATTCTGCTGTGAATCCATCTGGGCTGGGGAATTTTTTAGTCAAACGCCTTTGATTACTGGTTCAATCTTCTCATTTGTTATAGGTTTCAATTATTGATCTTTTTTTGGTCTAACATTGGTGGTCTTGATGAATCTAGAAATTTGTTCAGTTCTTTAATTTTCCAACTTGATGGAATATAGGTTTTTAAGGTATACTGTAATTCCCTTACAGTATTCTGAATTACTTTGGTTCTTATTGTAATGTTTCATTGTTAATCTCAGATTCTGTTAATTTGGGCCCTTTCTGTCTTTCTTTTGGTTAGTTGAACCAAGAATTTGTCAATCCTGTTTATTTTCTCAAAGAACCCAGCTCTTAGGTTTCTTGATTTTTTTGTTTTGTTTCCTTTGTTTCTATTTTATTAATATGGGGTCTGATTTTTATTATTTATTTTTATTCAGATTTGGTTTGTTTTTTTAAATTTTTAGTTGCATCGTTAAGACATTTATTTGTAATCTTATTTTTTTAATGCTGGAGCTTAGAGCTATAAATTTCCCTTATTGGACTTCTTTCCATGTGTCCCTGAGGGTTTATTGTGTTGTATTTCATTTTTATTTTGTTCCAAAACTTTTATTTCTTCTTTGGCCCATTTATCATTCAGAAATGTGTTATTTAATCTTCTTGAGTTTATGCAATTCCTAGAGATTCATTTGCTGTTAATTTTAAGTTTTATTGCGTTGTGGTCAGACAGGACACACAGAGCTATTTAAGTTTTTCTAAATTTGTTAAGATTTGTTCTGCATCCTAGGATGTGGTCTATTTTAGAGATGCTTCCATGGATTACTGTGGAGAGAGGGGGGGGGGAGGATTGATTCTGTTAAGTCCATTTGATGTATAATGTCATTTAATTCTATTGTTTCTCTATTTAATCCAGGTGACCTGCCTATTGGAGAAAGAGGAATATTGATATGACTTACTATTATTGAGTTAGACTTCATCTGTTTTTCTCTGTCCAATAGTATACTTTGGGTGCCCCAGAGTTTGATGCATGTGTGTGGAGGATCACAATGTCTTCTTAGTTAATTATTCCCTTGATTATAAAAAAGTGTCCTTCTAGGTATCTTCTAATTTGGTCTAGTTTTAGGCCTATTTTGACAGATATTAAGATAGTAAAGCCTGCTTGCTTCCTGTTCCCATTTGCACAGAATACTTCTTTTTCCACCTTCCATTTTAACACAGCTCCTAACTTTGAAAACAAGATAAGCCAGGTGGTGGTGGTGCACGCCTTTAATCCCAGCACTTGGGAGGCAGAGGCAGGCGAATCTCTGTGAGTTCGAGGCCAGCCTGGTCTACAAAGTGAGTTCCAGGAAAAGCACAAAGCCACACAGAGAAACCCTGTCTTGAAAAACCAAAAAACCAAAAAACCAAAAAAAAAAAAAAAAAAAAAAAAACCAAGGTAAGTTTCTTGTAGACAACAGAAAGATTAGATTTTATTTCTTAATTCATTCAGGTAGCCTTTGTCTATTTATTTGAGAAGCAAAGGCCATTACTATTAAATGTTACTATTGAAAGATGCGGGATTGTTTTATTTTCTGATTGTATTCTTAGTCCTATTTTATATTTTAATAATTATAGTTCAATTTTTTCCTTTTATAGACTCCTGTCTACACTCATTCTTCTCTTCTGCCTGAAGTATTGTTTCCAGTATTCTCTTTTGGGGTGGCTTTAAGGACATTAATTCTTTTAACTTGTTCATATCATGGAAAATTTTTCATTGTCCTTCAACCATGGAAGTTTTCCTGGGTTCAGTAGTCTATGTTGGCATCTGTGGTCTTCTCTAACTGAAAGTGCATCATTGCTTCCGGTTCTTTTAGGCTTTTATACCCTCCATTGAGTAATCAGTTGCTGTTTATTTTATGTGTAAGGGTGTTTTGTTTACTTCTATATCTGTGTACCACGCATGTGCCTGGTGCCTGTGGATGCTGAAGAGATCACTGGATCCCCTGGAACTACAGTTACAGATGGTTGCGAGCCACTCTGTGGGTGCTAGGTATTGAACCCAGGTCCCCTGGAAGGGCTCTTCACCACTGACCCTTCTCCACCCCCTCAGCTGTTATGTTTATTGGCTTTCCTGTGTATGTGACTTGTGGTTTTCTCTTGCTGTTCTCAGTACCTTCTCTTTTTTCTTTTTTTTCTTTTCTTTCTTTTTTTTTTTTTTTTTACTATAATATGCCGCTGGAAGTTTCTTGTCTGTTCCTGCTTATTTGTTATTAGGTATGCTTCTTGTATCTGCATGGGTGTGTCCTTCTTAATTTGGGGAACATTGCTTCTATGATCCAGTTGAAGATCTGGTCTGTGGTATTGACCTGAGATTCTTCTCCTTTATCTATGTCTATACTTTGACCAACCAAATATATTTGGTCTTTTCATAGTGTCCGGTAGTTCTTCTGTGTTTCTTTTGTGCGTCTTTTATCTTTTTCCATATTCTTTCCCCCATGTGTTCTTAATGTCCTACTTTATCTTCCCAGCCTGATAGTCTGTCTTACACTTGATCCGTTTTACTTATAAGGCTTCCCCCTGAGTTTTCTAATTGGATTGAGGTTTTTGAACCCACCTTATTCTGAGCTTGAGTTCTCTTCAATATTTCTATCTCTTTACTGAATTCAGCTTAAAAATCCTGAACTGTCTTAGTTATTTCATTCAACTGTATATTTGTGTTTTCAGACATTTGTTGGTATATTCTTTAAGTTTATTGAGTTTTTTTAATGTCATCTTTAAACTCATTGAATTCTTTGATAAAGTTTATGGTTGTCCTTTTAAATTCTGTGTCCTGTGTTTTATCTAGGTAATTCTTATTGAAGAACACTTCTGGGATTTGGGGGTGGGATGGGCATACTATCTTGGCATTTTACACTGTTTTTGTTTTTGTTTTTGTGACCTGAGCATGTGGGGTTCCTTCTTTGCCATGTGTCTGATGTGAGATTCTAGCTTGCCTTCGGTTCATCTGGTACAGGAACTGCATGATGGAGCTATGCCAGGGACAGCTGGTCATGAGCTGCTCCATCGGAGCAAGAGTTGAGAATGTGGAGGTGGTAAAAGGGCAGATGGGAGTCAGAGGAACACGTTAGGCAAAGGCATTAGCTGAATGTTCAGAGATAGGACTATGAGTTTTAGGAGATGGTGTGGGGGGTTGTGGAGGTAAGAAACTCCAGGACGTAGAATTTTAAGAAGTATTGAATATTAAATAGATCACAGGTAGAATATATTCTAATGTAGGAAATTCCCCAAAAAAATTAAGGAACAATTTTACCCACTTTAATCTACAGAATATGAAACCTTTGAAAAATAGTGCCTAAGAATAAATGGAGAAACATGATAATGTATAAAAGTAATCGCCTAGAAAGAGATAAATAAGCAAATAGGTTCATTAATTAAGTACCATGCAATAGAAAAACACAGGATGATCCTTTGAGAATACAAAAGATGGCTGACTTTACATCCACTCAGAGCTGTGTTATAACAACACGTCATTTCATATTCATCATGTGGCTAAGACCTTCCTGGAAGGTGGTCTCACCAGGTGCAGCAAAAGTTGTTGGTTTTGTTTTGTTTTTTAAAGTCAGTGTTTTTAATCTAGTCTTTCTGCATCTGGGAAGTGGTCCTGGGAGATATCACACAAATAGGCTGAGATTTTTTTCTTTATTAAGAAAATTTTTTATTCATTTTTCATACCAACCACAGATCCCTCTCTCATCCCTCCTCCCGCTCCCCCCACAGCCAACCCAACCCCCATCTCCTCCTCTGAAAAGTTAAGGCCTCCCATGAGGAGTCAGCAAAGCCTGATACATTCAGTTGAAACAGACCCAAGCCCCTCTCCACTGCATCAAGGCTGTGCAAGGTGTCCCACCATAGGTAATGGCCTCCAAAAAAGCCAGCTCATGCACCAGGGATAGATCCTGATCCCACTGCCAGGGGCCCCTTAAACAGATCAAGCTACACAACTGTCTCACTTATACGGAGGACCTAGTCCAGTCCTATACTGACTCCACAGCTGTTGGTGTAAAGTTCATGAGTTCCCACTAGCTTGGTTTGGTTATCTCTGTAGGTTTCCCCATCATGATCTTGATGCTCCTAGCTCGTAGAATCCCTCATCCCTCTCTTTGACTGGACTCCTGGAGCTCAGCCTGGTGCTTGGCTGTGGATCTCTGCATCTACCTCGATCCCTTCCTGGATGAAGGCTCTATGATGACAGGGTATTTACTATCTGATTAATAGGGTAAGCCAGCTCAGGCACCCTCTCCACTATTGCTAGTAGTCTAAGCTGGGGAAATCCTTATGGATTACTGGAAACTTCTCTAGTACCAAGTTTCTCCCTATCCCCATGATGTCTTCCTCTATCTAGATATCTCTTTCACTGTTCTCCCACTCTGTCCCTGTTCCAGCTCAAACATCCCATTCCCTTATGTTCTTATTCCTCATCCCTTACCCTTGATTGCCCCCCCTCCTCCAGTTTACTCAGGAGATCTCATCTATTTCCCCTTCCTAGGGCAATCCATGCATCCCTCTTAGGGTCCTCCTTGTTAGCTAGCTTTTCTGGAGCTGTGGGTTGTAGTCTGGTTATCCTTTGCTTTACATCTACTATCCACTTATGAGTGAATCCATACCATGTTTATCCTTCTGAGTCCAGGTTACCTCACTCAGGATGATATTTTCTAGTTCCAACCATTTGCCTGAAAATTTCATAATGTCATTGTTTTTTACTGCTGAGTAGTACTCCATTATGTATATGTACCACATTTTCCTTATCCATTCTTTGGTTGACAGGCATCTAAGTTGTTTCCAGATTCTGGCTATTATGAATAATGCTGCTATGAACATAGTTGAGCAGGTGTCCTTGTGGTATGATTGAGCATTCCTTGGGTGTATGCCCAAGAGTGGTATCATTGGGTCTTGAAGTAGATTGATTCCCAATTATCTGAGAAACCGCCATACTGATTCCCAAAGTGGCTGTATGAGTTTGCACTCCCACCAACAGTTGAGGAGTGTTCCCCTTGCTCCACATCCTCTCCAACATAAACTATCATCAATGTTTTTGATCTTAACCATTCTGACAGGTGTAAGATGGTATCTCAGAGTCATTTTGATTTGAATTTCCCTGATAACTCAGGATGTTGAGCAATTTCTATATGTCTTTCGGCCATTTGAAGATCTTTGGTTGAGAATTCTCTGTTTAGTACTGTACCCCATTTTTTAAATTGGACTGTTTTGTATTTTGATGTCTAGTTTCTTGAATTCTTTATATATTTTGGAGATCAGCCCTCTGTCAGATGTGGAGTTGGTGAAGATCTTTTCCCATTCTGTAGGCTGTTGTTCTGTCTTGTTTACTGTGTCCTTTGCCTTACCAGAACGTTCTCAGTTTCTGGAGGTCCCATTTATTAATTGTTGCTCTCAATGTCTGTGCTACTGGTGTTATATTTAGAAAGTGGTCTCCTATGCCAGTGCATTCAAGGCCATTTCCTACTCTCTCTTCTATCAGGTTCAGTATAACTGGATTTATGTTGAGGTCTTTGATCCACTTGGACTTGAGTTTTGTGCATGGTGATAGATATGAATCTATTTGCAATCTCTTACATGTTGACATCCAGTTACGCCAGCACCATTTGTTGAAGATGCTTTCTTTTTTTCAATTGTACAGTTTTGCTTCTTTGTTAAAAAATCAAATGTTCATAGGTGTGCAGATTAATGTCAGTGTGTTCAATTTGATTCCATTGGTCCATATGTCAGTGTTTATGCCAATACCAAGCTGTTTTTATTACTGTAGCTCTATAGCAGAGATTGAGGTCAGGGATGGTGATGCCTCCAGAAGTTGCTTTATTGTACAAGATTGTTTTAGCTATCCTGAGTTTTTTTGTTTTTTCCATATGAAGTTGAGTATTGTTCTTTTGAGGTCTGTGAAGAATTGTGTTGGGATTTTGATGGGGACTGCATTGAATCTGTAGATTGCTTTTAGTAAGATTGATAGGCTGAGATTTAAACTTTCACAAGACTCTAGAAATCCTCATCTTACTGCAAATGCACTGATTAGAATCAAAGAGCTGACTGTGAAATTAAACTTTCCCCTAATACCTGGAAGAAAGAGACAGAGAATCTGCACACACTCTTTAAAAATCTCAAGATAAATGAAATAGCGAATGAGAGACTTAAGGACTTCATCTCTTTCATCCACTGCTGTTTCTGTATCTTCAGCTCCCTCTCTTTATCTTTACCCAAGTACCAGCTCAAAATCCAAATTATGCTCCTTTGTAAAAGCCTGACCCCTGCAGTGATGTCTCCTGCATTCTCCATGCTTCATGATGTTTATTCCCACTTGTGTTTCTAACATATATCATTCGTGTGTTACCCATTCTTTAAAATAGATACCCATCAGAGCAAGGATATTCTTATTTATGATTATTTCCTCAGAACCTCAGATACTCCTGGATATTTGATGAAGTAATGTTTGCATCGAATAATTGAACCTATTTTTAAGTGATAATTAAAATTGTAATGTGACTGTTGGTTTCTAGAAAAAATGCAATATACAAAATTCATTATAAGAAAAACATTCTATAAATATAGAAAAATACACATTAAAATAAATGTACACATATGTGAACTTTTTAACATAAAATCAACTATATTTTTATTTTTATTTTTGAAAAAATAATTAGTATTTGGAACACTACAAAAAAACTGAATTAAAAAAAATTAGCCCATTGGCATTTTGGAGTCTAAAGCTAGAGCACCATCCCCAGAAGGTCTACCTGACTTGGAAAAAAAAGAGAGAGTGAGTTTGACAATGACCTTATCAAAGACACACAGACATCAAATAAGCAAATGAGAAGTACTACATCATATGGCAACAGAGAAAGAAAATGAGGCCATTAACCACGAGATACCTCTGCCATTCTGTTGGAGGTACAATGATGTGGACACCAACAGGAGTGAGTATCATGGGTGACAAGAGCTCTGTGTCATGGCTTCTGGAAGGCAAAACATTTCAGCTTAGGAAGACAGCTAGGAAGTGTGTCATGAAACCGAAAACACTTCCATCATATAATCCAACCATCACACCTTTGCTGTTTATCCAAAGGGGCTGCACACTCACTTCCACATGAAATCCTGCTTACATTCATTTTGTAACAGCTTCACTGATAGTTATTAAACTCAAGAAGGACAGTTATCTTCAAGTTCATGATTGTTAAAGCTTTGAAGCCAGAGATTTCTTTAAGCGAGCAAATGGATAATCAGTGGTTACTCCAGACAAGAAGCGATGGTTCAGTATTTAAAAGAAATGAGTTAAGAAATTTACATGTTTGTTAGTAAGTGGAAGACACCAGTCTGGGGAGGCCAGGTAATGTGTAAGTCTAACTCTGTAACATTCTTAAAAAAAGGCAAAAACCATGGAAAAAAGTGAAGTCAGTGATTGCTAGTGGCAGGGAGAAAGGGATGCCTAGGCAGAGCAGAGAGGATTTTTAAAAATGCTATCTTTTAGATTAATATAATTACATCATTTCTCCCTTCCCTCCCTCCCTCCCTCCAAGCTCTCCTATATGTCCCTCTTTGCTTTCTTTCAAAGGCATGCCCTCTTCTCACTAATTGATGTTGCATACATGAATGTATATACGTATATATTCCTCAATACATGAATACAACCCACTCAGACCATATAATGCTACTTATATGTATGTTTTCAGGGCTGACAATATGATATTGGATAATAAATTGGTGTGCTTTCCCTAGGGAAGACTATTTTTGCCACTCTAAGTATTCCTTAGTTGCCTGTTCTTTGTACAGGTTTGTGGCCTCTTGGGCTTTCCCACCATCCCCTTTACTGTGTCTATTATTGTCCTTGTTCAGCTCATGTTTAAGCAATCCGTATTGATGATAACATGGATGTAGATTTTAACATTCTTAGAAGTCATGGTCTCACAGCCAACTCCCTGTTTCTCTGGCTTTTTGAACCTTTCCACTCCCTCTCCTTCAATTATCCCTTAGTCTTTGGTAGGGGAGTTGTATTGTAGATATATCCCTTAGGACTGGTCTCCGCAACTCTGCATTCTGATTGGTTGTGGGTTTCTGAAATGGTCTCTGTCTATTGCAAAGAGAAGTTTATTTGAGAGGTGAGCACTACATTTATCTGTGAGTATAATAACAAATGTTTAGAATGTAGTTAGGGATTATACTGGTTTAGTAAAAAGGATGCTGTAGATTCTCCTTCAAGATCCATGGCTTTACTACTTGACTAGGTTTAAAGTACTAGGTATGATTTCCTTCTTGTTGAGTAGGTATTAAATTCAATTAGAGAGCTGCTGGTTACTGTCAAGATATGCATGTCTTTCCTTAGGGTCCTTGCACCATGCTGTTCATTGTTTTGGTTCATAGTGTCATGGCTGGGTCAGATTTTTTTTTTCCATTTTTGGAAACTTTCATAGTGCCTTCTTGGACCATGAAAGCTAGTCTTCAGGGAGGAGGCTCTCAAATCATATCTATCTCAGGAGCCTGTGGGCCCTGTGTCTGGAGTACACGCTATCTTTAGCAATAGGAACATTTTAAGGCTGAGAGAACACTTTGTGTGATCCTTTTATAAAACATATGCTTCTTATACATTTGCCTAGACCCAAAGACTTTACTACAGAAGAAATGGACCTAAGGTAAATTATGAACTTGGGGTCATTGTAGCTTCACAGACTGTGACACTTGTGCCATGCTGGTGGGGGATGGTAGTAAGGGGGAAGGCCATGAGTGTGTCGGGATGGGTATACAAGATGCATCTCTGCACCCTTCTTTCAAATTTGTTATGAATCTGCAACCACCCTGTAAAGCATTTAAGCTTAATATTATTTTTTAATTTTGACTAATCCTACATTCTATCTCAGTTTGTGTAACTTTGAGGAATTAGAAAAAAATGTTTTAAGAAGGACTAGTTGAGGGCAGGGGAGATAGCTCTGTGGTTAAGGGTGTGGACTACTCTTGTGGAGTACTAGAGTTTAGTTCCCAGGACACATATCAGGTGACTTACAACTGCCTGTTAACTCTAGCTACAGGGTATCTAAAACTCGATTATGGCCCCTGAGAATCTCTGCATTCATACACATACACGTAATTAAATATAAAATAAATCTTTAAATAAAGAACACTGTTTAATGACTTGCTGCTCATGCCTTGGAATTCTTTTTTGTTACACAAAAAACTGCTGTTACATATATGAAGACTGAACTACCAAATAATGTGGTTCAGTGCTCTGGGTTATTCTACCTGGCTTTGTAAAGAAACATGCTATCTGCTCATCTAGCTCATTGGTATGCCCTTTGATCCAGGGTTGACTAGAGGACCTTGGAGTGGCATCAAGCTGGGCAGGCAAGAGCCAAGGTCACCTGTGACTTGGCTATCACTGAGATGAAAAACCAGAAATAAAATACATGAAATACCCAAGGTTATGAGCAGGAGAAATGGAAGCGTGCGTTATGGTGAAGGCAGCTCAAGGGTTTAGGGAGCCCTGGGTTTGGCAGCACGAAAATCAGAGAAGTTAGGCAAATATCCAACCACAGGGAAAGCCAGGTGGCTCAGCGTCCAGTCTTTAGACATGTGACATATATTTCACAGATTGTTATATGAAGGAACTATCTAAGCTGAGTCTACTGTGTCTTTTATTATTTATTTATTTATTTATTTATTTATTTATTTATTTAGCTATTATCAGCTCGATACAGTGTAAATTGTTTTTTTTTTTTTTAAAGATTTATTTATTATGTATGCAGCATGTATGACTGCAGGCCAGAAGAGGGCACCAGATCTCATTACAGATGGTTGTGAGCCACCATGTGGTTGCTGGGAATTGAACTCAGGACCTCTGGAAGAGCTGTCAGTGCTCTTAACCTCTGAGCCATCTCTCCAGCCCCGTAAATTCTTATCCTAATAGTGAAATGTTTCACTGAGGCTTGCCCAGTGATTGAGTAAAACTAAAACTTATTATAAGCCACAGTCATCCTAGGGTCCCCCCGCTATATAGCCTCCCTGGTCCTGTGGGTTGCAGTTTGATTGTTCTTTGCTTTATATCCAGAATCCACTTAGGAGTGAATACATACCATGTTTGACTTTCTGGGTTTGGGTTACCTCACTCAGGATGATATTTTCTAGTTCCATCCATATACCTGCAAATTTCATGCTGTCATTGTTTTTTCTCTGCTGAGTAGTACTCCATTGTGTATATGTACCACATTTTCTTAATCCATTCTTCAGTTGACGGGCATCTAGGTTGTTTCCAGGTTCTGGCTATTACAAATAGTGCTGCTAGGAACATAGTTGAGCATGTATCTTTGTGGTATGATGGAGCATTCTTTGGGTATATGCCCAAGAGTGGTATGGCTGGGTCTTGAGGTAGATCAATTCCTAATTTTCTGAGAAACTGCCATACTGATTTCTTTACTGTTTCTTTTAAAAATAGTTTTTTTTGAGCCATGCAGTGGTGGCACATGCCTTTAATTCCCACACTTGGGAGGCAGAGGCAGATGGATCTCTGTGAGTTCGAGGCCAGTCTGGGCTACAGAGTGAGTTCAGGAAAGGTGCAAAGCCACACAGAGAAACCCTGTCTCAAAAAACCAAAAAAAGAAAAAAATACTGTTTTTTTTTAATTATAAAAATAATGCACATTCATTGTGGAAATTTACATAAGGCAAATGGAATTACGGAGAAGCTGAAATTTCCTGATACCTCATTCATTCCTACCCCATCAATCCTCTGCCCAGAATGGCCATTTTGCCTACTTCATCGTTCCTAGTTTAACCACACATCAACAGCATCTTTCCACCAACTATCTAGCTACACAT